>JAACNH010002366.1:0-41173 GCA_019447015.1 Hymenochirus boettgeri
CTATCTATCTATCTATCTATCTATCTATCTATCTATCTATCTATCTATCTACCTACCTACCTACCTACCTACCTATCTATCTATCTATCTATCTATCTATCTATCTATCTATCTATCTATCTATCTACCCTACCTATCTATCTATCTATCTATCTATCTAACCTATTATCTATCTATCTATCTATCTATCTATCTATCTATCTATCTACTATCTACTCTATCTCCCTATCTAACCTATCTATCTATCTATCTATCTATCTATCTATCTATTATCTATATATCCCCTCAATAATCTATCTATCTATCTATCTATCTATCTATCTATCTATCTATCATCTATCTATCTATCACACTATCTATCTATCTACTACTACCTACTACTATTTATCTACTATCGATCTATCTACCTACCTATCTATCTATCTATCTATCTATCTACTATCTTCTATCTATCATCTATCATCTATCTATCCATCTATTATCTATGTACCCCCCCCTCTATTCTATATCTATCATCTATCCATCTATCTATCTATCTATCTATCATCTATCTATCGATCGATCGATCGATCGATCTATCTATCATCTATCTATCTATCTATCTATCTATCTATCTATCTATCTATCTATATATCTCTCTATCATCTACTCTATCTATCTATCTATCTATCTATCTATCTATCTATCTATCTATTTATCCTTATATCTAATCTGTGTTTTCTTAGAAATAATTCCTTATTAAATTCAGAAAACGTAGACAATAATTTTTATAATAATCCTTGTACCCTTGGTAGTAATAATAAATAATAATAAATAATAATAATAATAATAATAATAATAATATAATAATAATAATTTGTGTCTTTGTCTTCTGTCTGTAGCGTTTGTGTCAACTGCATATCCCACCCCCCAGACACGAATTTGTGACATGATTCCCTCACACAAATTCGGATCTACAGGGTACATACAGGGACAGATATAGCTGCACACATCCTTGTCTCTTGTGGTCTCTGTCGAAAGAATTAACATTGCACAGATCAAAAAAAAAACCCTTCCAGAAGCACGTTTATATCATCACTACACCAATAGGAAAGCCAAACACTTATAAATAAATCCGACCCATTATAATATTATTTTTCTAGATATACGATTTTATTCGTTAAATTTTACTGTTAAATACAACGAATCTTTAGTTTGAACTCCATCAGTTGGAATATAGAGTCAGTTTTGATGAGGACCAGCCATAAATACTAAGATTTTGCTAGGAATTTCCTCTCCCAAACCCCTATTACATTGATTTACATTTGTGTTCAAAGGAACAAATCCCTTTGAACATCCAGGAACCGATCCCTGTATATTACAAGGGCAGCAATGTATAATACAATTGGTTGTTTTTATTACCCTATGAACCAGTAGAGGAATAGATGGAAAAGTTTACACCTGAGTGACAAGGCTTGTGATATATGGACCAGGCTTTATATCCAGCAGATTCTGGGATGTTTCAACCCCTGAACACATTCTGGGGGCCAGTGAATTGGGGATATTTGTGTAACAGCTGAAATTGTCAGCAACTTATTATTACACTAGTTGTAGATTAACAGTTTATTATAAATGCAAAAGAACTCCCATTCCAAGTACTACTGACCTTTCACATTGTATCTTTGTAACATGAGTGACATAGTCCATTGAACACAGACTACATATACAATGTTACCCCTGAGAGTTAAACATGTAGCCACTTTTATGGCTACACCAACCTGTGTAAGTTTTTTATTCTATTACAGATGTCAGTTGGTGCTGTTGGGACTTTTCCAGTTTAACACTCATGTACACCTGGCTCGTTATTACAACCAGATAGGCAAATGAATCATAATCACATCCCAAGATAAGTATCACTGACCTCGCTACACAAAGGGACAGACAATTTAGTAGATACAGAATTGATCCTGCTGGTAATCTTCTATTATTGATTACCAATACCAAGATATAAAGAGTTAACTGTGTATCAAGCATACACAACCACACTCGGTTAATTACTGCAGTGAAGGCTGGGCACCCCAGATGTACCCACAGTGCTAGAAATGGGCTGCTCACAATTATTAGTTATTTTTTAACTGTTTTGTTGCAATGCCTGTAAGTATTGTTGTGTTAGTTTTGTTGTGTGTGTGTGTGTGTGTGTGTGTGGGGGGGGGGGTAGGGTAGGGAGGAAGGTTGTCTAGAGAGATAAATACACATTTTATAACATATGGAAATAGACAGGTTAACAGGTGAACAAACAGACAGGTAGAAATATAGATGCCAATTACTACATCAAATGCTTTTTACTACCAATATAGCCAATGCAAAAACATTATATACACTATTAGTTACAGGCATGGAGAAATCCCATTCAGTCTCTGCTGTTCACACACTTAGCATCACCTAAAGAAGTTCAGGGCAAGGCTGTTCCCATTGCACTGGGCAATATTACAGTATTACTGTCTTGTTTTACTGCTGGTCATTGTTAGCAGCAGGAGAGAAAAGAAAGCGCTGCATTAAACCAGTAATCAATAAACACTGCCTGTAGTCCTGAACTCTACACCTTCTGCCTTTCATTAACCCTTCCCTCACATACACTTTTCTACAACCAGGAGCACTTCTCACCACTAATTTATCCCCCATAAGCCATTACAAAAAACCCCACAAAAACTAACCTTACAAGTCCAAATTACACCAATTCATTATCCCATTGCCTCTGGGCTTTAAAGGTAAAATGAACCACAGAGCAGTTAAATCCAATCTTCCACCTCTCACTTATCTTCCTCCTCAGCTCAGATGGGCTTTCCATTTACCCCAATAAGAGTTGGATCTCAGAGATCCCCATATTTTTGGTGGTAGTGGCGGTGGGGGTGTAGGGGTTAATCTCATACTTTCCCAGTCTTTGTTAACAGCCAGGAGGGGTGTGTGAAGCCTTTGGCATATTCATATTAGTTCCAAGCTTTGACCTGCGTTTCACCCTGTTTGCCTCTCCCACTCTACTCACTGTGTTACTTTTAATTGCTGGTTTATATTGAATCATCACTGGGAAAAAAATGGAAAAGTAAATTTACACGAAGACCATTCACTACACTGACAAAAGCTGGGCTCGATTTAACCCCTTATATGCCGGAAGAATCGACTTTACAACCAAAACGAAATATTAAATTATCTATTATCTCTCTCTCTATCTCTCTATCTCTCTACTCTCTCTATCTCCTATCTATCTATCTAATCTACTCTATCTATCTATCTCATCTACTACTATCTATATATTATTTATCTAGTTACCTATCTATGTGTCTGTCTCTATATCTATCTATCTATCTATCACTTCTATCTATCTATCTATCTATCTATCTATCTATCTATCTATCATCTATTCTATCTATCTATCTATCTATCTATCTATCTATCTTCTATCTATCTATCTATCTATCATCTATCTATCTATCTATCTATCTATCTCTATCTCTATTATCTACTATCAATCAATCAATCAATCTATCTATCTATCTATCTATCTATCTATCTATCTTCTATCTACCGATCTATCTAGCTATCTATCTATCTATCTCTTTCTTTCTCTCTATTATTTATCTAGTTATCTGTGTCTGTCTCTATATCTATCTATCTGTCCATCTCTCTCTCTGTTTTTTATCTAGTTATCTATGTGTCGGTCTCTATATCTATCTATTATCTATCTATGATAAAACATATAAACAAACACATAATTAACACATATAATTTATATATATATATATATACTTATATATATTTATATACATACCTAATTATGTTGATGTGTTGATGTGTTATATATAAAATAACTAATGATGTAAATTCTGATGCCTTTCAATTTTCTAAATAAAACAAACTATTACACGTTGCAATTTATAAAGACAAAATTTATATTTGAAAGTAATAGTTTGTTTTTCCCCCTTGAACATTGGATATCTATATCTTTAAGTATAATATACCTAAAAGTAACCGATAATGAATAATGTATTAGATACATTACTAGTTAACATTGATTGCATTTCTATATGATAGCAGATACAAGTGTCCTAGCAGGACTAGACATTATATTTTTTCGTTCTATATTATCAAAGATGATCGGTGTTTTATTTTGATTGGTTGTTCCTCTAAATATATTATCCAATGAGTAACACAAGGTGGCCACTGGCCAGTTAATTTTCATTTTGGCTTTGTAGAACCACCTTAATTATCATATAATATGACAAATAATTTATTATTGAATTCTGAACGTAATTATAGACTGCATCGATTTAAAACGATTTAAAAAGTTTAAGAAATATTGGGCATGAAAGAAAGTTAAGGGCATGAAAGAAGTTAAGGGCATAAAAGAAGTTAAAGGGCATAAAGAAGTTAAAGGGCATAACAAGTAAAAGGTTATTATTATTTTTTTATAGCAGACAGGAAAGCCTTTGACACCTTTTTTCAGAACTTGGCAGTACAAGCAAATTGGGTGACTTTAGAGCAGTTTTCTTTCAAACACTTTGGCACCGGATGTAATTCTAAGATCGATGTGTTTATGATCAGTCGATGGGATCAATCATTTAGCTGAGGGGGAATGGAAGAAAATAGATATTGTCAGTGAGAAAGGAAATACAAATAGTGGAAAGTGGATGTGAGACAAAGTTTTTTGTGTCCTGAGTGGTTAGAATTGGGAGAGTGAGAAATAGAGAGAGAGGAGATTAACTTCTCTTTAGGGACCTCAGAGTAGACCTGCCAGCTTGACTCTCCTTCATGTCCTTATGTGGATGTGCAGATTGATCATCTTCTATGCGTTTTATTAAGTTTTATTTCCCTGTGGTTTCAGGCGACCCTCTGTCTGCAGTTTCCATTTAAGTGGATTTGGATTAAGTTGCAATGTTCTTGACCCCTCTAGTGCCAGGTAGGTCCTAGTGTTGCTTTCCTTTAATGGGTTTTATGGCTGCCATCTTGCCCTTTTACAATAAATCTAAACATCCCCATAATTACTGAGCCTCTTTACAAACCTGTCTAATTGTTTCTGCTGATCTGACAATCTTCACAGCACAATAATAATATTATTTACACATGTCTCCTTCATTATAGATCCACCTGCAGGGACTGTTAATCAATAATTATCTACTAATCATTACCATTAATAATATCTGCAATCCTCATTCCCTGATTTAGAGTCAGCCTGCTATGGACCATTTGGAAGAATTAAAGTCAGTTTATTAGATAATTATAGGTTTTCAGTATAATGAATATAATTAAGGTTCCTGGATACATGTAATTAAGTGATATAAGTGGTTCTGCCCTTACTTTGAAGAAGTAACTAGTAGACTTGAGGCACCTAAAAACTAAATAAATAAACCACTTGGCTGATTCACAGTGATATTCACAACCTGGAATACCCGGTCCATCTAGTTCTAGAGGGCTGGATGTCCCTGAGATACTGTTTTTACTTCCTGTGGGGGAAGCATAGTGGGGCTACACAGTGATGATGTATACACTGGAGGTCTGCAGGACAGCAACACACACCACTAAACTTTCGACCCTCTACACTTTGACCCCTTGAACTAGAGTGCAGTGCTAACTAGCATCTGCCAGGGACACAGATACTCTCTGCATTGAGGGCTGGAGGAGACAGTGCAGCTCTGTAACTTTAAATGTTTTATGATAGCTAAACCATGCTGCTCACTAGCAGGAATGTTAATTATTCTAGGGGCTCAGTGAGTGTGTGTGGGTTGGATTATATGCAGAACTAGTGAAATAGTTTGTATCTGTAGCAGTTGGGTGTGTGTAGGTGTGACAGAATTGTGACTGTGATATTGTGTATCTGGGATTGTGTAAACTATTTTGTAATATTAAATGTTGTATTTCTCCTGTTACTAAAAGGCTTTTACATGACATTGTGTTTCTGTGTGTGGATTTGTGCTTGGATACATTAATGATTTTAAGGATCTGAGCTAGTCCAGGGGAAATCATATAAACAGAAGATCCAAGTTGGTCTGGGTATTTATTTCTTCACCAAACAGGCGGTGTATGGGTTGAAGCGGGCTCTGCTGGTCAGGACGTGGAAGTGCAATTTCCTAATTTTGCATTAAAACTCTCCTAACAATTTAACTGGGATAGAACAAACTCTTATCATCCAGATCTCCCCAGCTGACCCTCCCCTATACAATATCTTCTGTATTTCCATGTTATCCCTGTTACATATTATCTACAGTATCTGGATACAATATTGTCTGTATTTCCATTGTTATCCCTGTTACATATATCTACAGTATCTGGATATACAATATTGTCTGTATTTCCATGTTACCCTGTTACAATATTATCTACAGTATCTGGATATACAATATTGTCTGTATTTCCATGTTATCCCTGTTACATTTATCTACAGTATCGGATATACAATATTGTCTGTATTTCCTGTTTATCCCTGTTACAATTATCTACAGTATCTGGATATACAATATTGTCTGTATTTCCATGTTATCCTCTGTTACATATTATCTACAGTATCTGGATATACAATATTGTCTGTATTTCTCATGTTATCCCTGTTACATATTATCTACAGTATCTGGATATACAATATTGTCTGTATTTCCATGTTATCTCCTGTTACATATTATCTACAGTATCTGAATATACAATATTGTCTGTATTTCCATGTTATCCCTGTTACATATTATCTACAGTATCTGGATATACAATATTGTCTGTATTTCCTATGTTTAATCCCTGTTACCTATTATCTACAGTATCTGGATAACAATATTGTCTGATTTTCCATGTTTTCCCTGTTACATATTATCTACAGTATCTGGATATACAATATTGTCTGTATTTCCATGTTATCCCTGTTCATATTATCTACAGTATCTGGATATACAATATTGTCTGTATTTCCACGTTATCTCTGTTACATATTATCTACAGTATCTGAATATACAATATTGTCTGTATTTCCATGTTATCCCTGTCTTTATCTACAGTATCTGGATATACAATATTGTCTGTATTCTATGTTATCCTGTTACATATTATCTACCATATCTGGATATACAATATTGTCTGTATTTCCATGTTTCCCCTGTACATATTATCTACAGTATCTGGATATACAATATTGTCTGTATTTCCATGTTAATCCTGTTACATATTATCTACAGTATCTGGATATACAATATTGTCTGTATTTCAGTTATCCCTGTTACATATTATCTACAGTATCTAATATACAATTTGTCTGTATTTCCATGTTATCCCTGTTACATATTATCTACATATCTGGATATACAATATTGTCTGTATTTCCATGTTATCCCTGTTACATATTATCTACATAATCTGATATACAATGTCTGTATTTCCATGTTATCCTGTTACATATTATCTACATATCTGGATAACAATATTGTCTGTATTTCCATGTTATCCCTTTTACATATTATCTACATACTCTGATATACAATATTGTCTGATTTCCATGTTATCCCTGTTACATATTATCTACAAGTATCTGGATATACATATTGTCTGTATTTCCATGTTATCCCTGTTACATATTATCTAAGTATCTGGATATACAATATTGTCTGTATTTCCATGTTATCTCTGTTCACATATTATCTACAGTATCTGAATATACAATATTGTCTGTATTTCCATGTTATCCCTGTTACATATTATCTACAGTATCTGGATATACAATATTGTCTGTATTTCCATGTTATCTCTGTTACATATTATCTACAGTATCTGGATATTATTATGGGGGGCTGCAAGGGGGTCATTATAATGATTTTATCCCCCCCCCTTCCTTTATAAATAAAACGACCCATACAGTTGATTAGACCCCAGTAACCTGATTGGGGGGGATCTGTTCCCTAACTGTGTGAGGTTTCTCCCCTCCAGTCTACTGACCTTCCAATGATCCCTCTTCCCCTATGAATAATTGATGTGCCAGGCTGCACCCATTCAGCATGCAAACCCCATTATAAGGCGATTTAATCGTATAGCTGGGCTTTTTTTTCTCCCTCCTCATTTGATATTCCTATTAAAACCGTTTTCCATGAATTACTATCGCTTTAGTTCTCATAATAAAAATAAAATAAAGGGGAAGTTTAATTCTGCAGTTGTTTTTTTTTTCTTATTTAAAAGGAAATGTACCAGCCCAGTCTGGTAATTATAGAGAAAACATAATGATCGGAAAAGGTGAACCAAGGTTCAGCCACAGAACTGCAGCGTTTGGAGGTTAAAAGTGCAAAGATACTGCTGCAGTCTGTTGGGTGACGCAATGCGATTACTGTCGCACTGAGCGATTACTACACCCCCCCCTTCACCTTATACAGAAAATATATTTACCACTTCCAGGTCTGAGATTTTAATATTTGGGCTGAAATGACAAAACAAAATCCTCAAGCACTTTAATATATTCCTTGGCAAAGAGTTAAACCGACAGTGTTAATGTGAACATCCTAATTAATACAAATGTTACAAATCTCTCTTTGCATCGATTTAGAGATAAAACACTCCAAAGCCTGGAAACCTGATCAAATTATGGATGTAAATGATGAAGGAGTTTAGCAGGAGGCTCCATCAATGACAGCAGGAGTGAAATCCAAGGATTCTACAGATGAATTCAATCATGTTGGGTTTCAGGAGAAAAGCAACAACACAATTCTTTCAAATAAAATGTGTGTGTACACACACACACACACACACACACACACACATATACACATATATATACACACACACACACACACACACACAATATATATTACCACACACACACACACACACACATATAAGTACACACACCAACACAACTCAACACCTTATATCTGTACCACACCATAACTGCTAGAGTGTGTAGGGATAATTTGTACGTGTATGATACCCAATTAATAATATCAACTTCATCAAGTCCAGACATACATCATTGTTGGATTTTATTAATTATGTTAATGAGCTGGTTGAATATGGGGATGTGAGGTATTTGCCAGGAATATTAAATGACCCTACTAGTATTGTCAGGGTATTTGATTATTTTGTTGTATATAAAATAGAGACAGTTTAGCACCAGAATAGCAACAAAGTGTGTATGTGTGTGTGTTGTATGTGTGTGTATGTGTGTGTGTGTGATGTTACTGAATAGGTGTTTGTAGAGGTTGTGTGTCCCATATAAAGTGTGTGTGTAGCATTTGGTTGACCTGATCCTGTAGGATTCGTTTGTGGTTATATTTTGGAAAACACTCATGTAGGAACTTTAAGAAAAAAAATTATAATAAAAAAAACCCACAAGCCAATGGAAAGGAAATGTGTATTATACACAGTGAAAATCAAATCCTTTCTGTCCTACCAGTAATATGCAATGTTTCCTGTTTACTCTGAAACACTCCATCCGCCAGGGAAAGCACAAAAATCCCACTCAACTTAGTATTAGGGAAGGGAGGGAGGGGGAGTCTCTGTCCCCCAAACAGAAAGTTATTTCACCTTTCCCATGTACAATTATACTCCATGTGTAATAGATATATAATATATAATATACCATTCTCTAGCATTATATTGTATACTGTAATGCGCTAGATATTAGTATAATTATTAAATGATTTAGTTATATTCCCATGTGTATACTATATATATATAATATACCATTCTCTAGCACTATATTGTATACTGTATGCGCTAGATATGTAGTATAATTATTAAATGATTTAGTTATTTCCATGTGTTGATATATAATATATAATATACCATTCTCTAGCATTAATTGTATACTGTTGTCCAGATATTAGTATATTATTAAATGATTTAGTTATATTCCTTGTGTAATAGATTATATAATATATATATACCATTCTCTAGCACTATATTGTAACTGTAATGTGCCAGATATTAGTTAATTATTAAATGATTAGTTATATTCCATGTGTATAGATATAATATATAATATACATTCTCTAGCCTATATTGTATACTTAATGTGCCGATATTAGTATAATTATTAATGATTTAGTTATATTCCATGTAATAGATATAATTATATATACCATTCTCTAGCATTTATGTTATACTATAATGTGCCAGATATTAGTATAATTATTAAATGATTTAGTTATATTCCATGTGTAATAGATATATAATATATAATATACCATTCTCTAGCATTATATTGTATACTGTAATGTGCCAGATATTAGTATAATTATAAATGATTGTTATATTCCATGTGTATAGATATATAATATTAATGAACCATTCTCTAGCATTATTTGTTACCTTAATGGCTAGATATATTAATTATTAAATGATTTGTTTTTCCATGTGAATAAATATACATAATAACATTCTGTCACATAGATACTATATATATTTAATAATATTTTATAATTTTATCATGGAAATTCGTACCTTTGAACTAATGTCCAATAACACCTCAATACATTCACTATACTGTCCTGCAATACATTTTCATGGAATGTAGTCTTCCCAATACACCCACTTCTGGTGACAAACTGAGAAGAGTAAATTTAGTTCCCACATGTTACATGGCAGGACCTGCTATATATAGGCAGTCCGGGCAGTTTGTCTACAATGTTTCCTATTTTACAAGGGAAGTAAAATGTTACAGATACCACAAAGTATCAGACTGTACCGCAGTCAGTAGCCTGGTTCTTACATGTATCCCACAGAAGGATTATCCCCCTGTACCTACAGTTCCATTACAACAAATGAAGAATAAATTGGTAATACAGAACATTTTATAAGGTTATTAGAGGTGTTAATTGTCCAAGACTGGATACAATAACAGAATAGTATAGTTTGTGTGTGTGTTTATATATGTGTATGTATACATTTGTGTGTGTTTTGTGTATATATATATGTATATATATGTGTGGTGTGTGTTTTGTTTTTTGTGTGTGTATATATATATATAGATATATAATATATATTTGTGTGTCGTTTTGTGTGTATTTTATTTTATATATATCTATAATATATATATATATATATATCTGGTGTGTGTGTGTGTGTATATATATATATATATATATATATGTGTGTGTGTGTGAGTGTATACAGAAATATGTGTGCGTTTGTGTGTATTTTTATATATATGTGGTGTGTGTGTGTATAGATATTTATGTGTGTGCATGTGTGTGAGTGTATACAGAAATATGCGTGTGTGTGTGAAAATATGTAAATATATATATATGTGTATGTGTGTGAGTGTATACAGAATATGGTGTGTGTTATATGTTTGTATGTGTTTTTAGTGTCATATATTTATCATCATATAGAGTCGGAGAGAGGAGAATAGAGAGATATCCAACATGTCACTCCCCATCCCCTCCCTCTTTATTTTTTTTTTTTAGAACTTTTTTGCCAAAACCCCTGACTTTTCCCTCACCCCCCCACCCCTCTATCCTCTTTGTAGTGTTTGATATCTGTAAGATGTCGTTATCGCCCATTGCAGACTTCACTGGGGGTCCCTATTGTCCATATTTACACTACAGTAACTTCACCAAGGACCTGGGAAATTCCATGTATGACTGTCAGGTTTACAGGGACTGGTTGACCGGATTGAACCCCCATTAGGAACCATATCATGTTACTATCTGCCCCCTATAGTACATACATTGAACACACTACACTTTCCCTATGAAGATTCCATGCACAATAGAAATATTTCTATTTTCTACTAGGTGTGTGGATAAGACTACATTTGGTAGATTCCCTGTCCTCTGCTGCCATTGTGCACTGCATATCCCAGCACCAGCTCTCATCTGCTAGAAATCCTTTCCCACTGAGGTCCTTCACCAGCCAGTTTAAACTGTCACTTAACATTCTAGAGAATGTGAAATATATTGTACATTGTCAACTCCCTAAAACCATAAACTACTTTGGACCTCACGTGACTTTGTGAGCCAGTGAGGGGGTATGTGTCTGAGGTCTGGGCCATTTTTTACCATCTAACTTCAAGATAAAACCCATCCTTTTGACATGTAAATGTCACTACTACTTTGGCTGTACTTGGCCACGACCAAATCACCAAGGGGAGATTAGACTGAGGCTTCGGGACCCTAAACTCCACAACATAAGGGGTAAAGTTTTTATCTAACTTTTCCCTCTGTGTTTCCTATAATACAAAGTGAGGGTAGACAGGGTTAAATGTGTAGGGGCCTTCTACTGATACAGGCATATCAGGGTTAATAGTCCTGACTAGGTGTGGGCATGTGTAGGAAAGTTTCTATCCTGCCCCATTGTGTCCTACACTGAAATTCTACTTAGTTTGCCATCCTAGTTTTTTTTTCGCCTTTAAGGAACTTCAAATGAGAATCACCAATGAAATCTCAAGCATCATGTTTATTTGTAATCTTTTATTGTCACTACCATAACAAAAGTCAGAATGGAATCCTCAGGCAATCATACATGACAGGTACCTTTAACACGTTACTAAACACTCACTCCTCCACATCACCTGTTCAGTTTAACATTGGATATTCTATCAAGTACAGTCAAGTGTGGAAATCTCCCACTTTGTGAGTGGGTGGGGGGATGGTGAGGGGGTGGGGGGTTCATGGTAAACTCATTGGATTAGGGACAGAATAGGACCAATACCACATACTTTACAATAGTAAAAACAAACATCTCTGTACTTAGCCTTTTAGTGCATTAATCCGCCTAACTGGCATGGAACAAGAAAAGATTTCAGAATTTTTAACATTTAAAAAAAGATAAAAAATAATAATATTTTATTATAAATAAGTTATAATCACATTTAAGAGCTTTGAAACATGCTATCTCCTTGGAAAGCAGCATCTGTCACAGTCACATTACATTGAGGACATTACTGGGACTGAGCATTGAAGATGACTAGAAATGAGAAAGGGGTGCAATCCTGTGGGTAGGGGAACCATCACTGTGTCCTTAAACATGCCAAGTGCCCTTGTAGATCCCTGGTACAGTCCTGTGAAGGTGCCCTCAGGGTGGAAGGCACTGGTGGCTGTAGCAGGCTCATACTTTTGAGGTTTGTTGTCTTTTTTCCTTTCATTCTCCTGTTCTGGAACCAGATTAATCTGACGCTCGACAGGCCAGGGCAATGGGCGATCTCAATCCTCCTCCTCCTGGTCATGGTACCTATTGAAGTGAAACTCCTTCTCCGTTCCAGGGTCTGGTACCGGTGTAGTGCAGTCCTAGCCGCGTCCCATCTGGACCTGCCATTCTGTGCACTGGGAACATCAGGGTTAGGAGGTATAATCTTCCATTCACTGTACTTAGTTTTACCTGCTGGTCGAGGAAAGTTTATAGAACCTTCACTAGACAAATTCCAATAAGAAACATTGCATTTCTATTGCCCATGGTGAATTGTATCATGTCCTTACCTAATCCAGAATGTATCAATGTCCTTACCTTATCCAGAATGTATCAATGTCCTTACCTTATCCGAATGTAATCAATGTCCTTACCGTATCCAGAATGTATCAATTCTTACCTTATCCAGAATTTTCATTCTCACTTCAGAATGTATCAATGTCCTTACCTTGTCCAGAATTGTTCAATTTCCTTACCTTGTCCAGATGTATCAATGTCCTTACTGTAATTCATTCCTACGTTCAGAATTAACATTGTCCTTACCCTTCCAAATGTCATTTCTCTCCTGCAACCTCTATCTGATCCTAACAAACAACCAAACCCACCACACAATGTAACATTATTACATTGATTCCAATTATGGAGCGGAATAAAACTCCCTGTACCCTGGGAGGTTCATTACTGCACCTTAACCTGGAGACACCGGGCAATTCAATTGCATTTTACCCCCAAAGTGTCGCTCAGTTTTTTTTTATTTGGGATTTTGTTGTCACTGTAAGAAACTTTCTTTATTTCCATCCTTCTTTTTTGAATGATTAAATCGATTAGAAATGTTCCTGCTATAGTTCTAATTCCCCATACTGTATTCTAATTAACACAGTATACATGTAGTATTTATGGGAACACAGTATGGACATGTAGTATTTATGGGAACACAGTATGGACATGTAGTATTTATGGGAACACGTCATATGACATGTATATTATGTTGAACACAGTATGGACATGTAGTATTTATGGGAACACAGTATGGACATGTTATTTTATGGGAACACAGTATGGACATGTAGTATTTATGTGAACACAGTATGGACATGTAGTATTTATGGAACACAATATGGACATGTAGTATTTATTGGAACCAAACTGTACAGGTAGTATTTATGGGACACACAGTATGGACGTGTAGTATTTATGGGAACACAATATGGACATGTAGTATTTATGGAACACAATATGTACATGTAGTATTTATTGGAACACACTGTACATGTAGTTTTGTGGAACACAGTATGGACGTGTGTATTTATTGAACACAATATGGACATGTAGTATTTTTATGGGAACACAGTATGGACATGTGGTATTTATTGGACCACCCCGCTGGGGGTTTACAGTGGTTAATCTGGGTCCCTTTCTTCCTGATGTCCTGTATGGGGGTCCCCCAGTAAAGTGTACTCTAGGGATGGGTGTATAGGGGGAGTATAGTGTACTCTAGGGATGGTGTATAGGGGGAGTATAGTGTACTCTAGGGATGGTGTATAGGGGGAGTATAGCGTACTCTAGGTATGTGTATAGGGGGAGTATAGCGTACTCTAGGTATAGTGTATAGGGGGAGTATAGTGTACTCTAGGGATGGTGTATAGGGGGAGTATAGCGTACTCTAGGTATAGTGGTTAGGGGGAGTATAGCGTACTCTAGGTATAGTGTATAGGGGGATATAGCGTACTCTAGGTATAGTGTATAGGGGGAGTATAGCGTACTCTAGGTATAGTGTATGAGGGGGAGTATAGCGTACTCTAGGTATAGTTCTAGGGGTATATCGGTACCTCTAGGTATAGTGGTATAGGGGAGCTATAGCGTAGACTCTAGGTATAAGTGTAATAGGGGGATCAGTAATAGTAGGACGCTACCTCTACCCTAGATACCCTAGTATATACCTATCTAAACAGTTGGTTAAGGTGTTTATTTTGTTACCGGTCTCCCCCCCCCCCTCCCACACACACACACACACACCTTTCCTGATAAAGTAAGTAAAATTTACCGTCGGGTTGATGTGCAGTTTCCTCATCCAGGGAAGATCTGGGGGTTTTTGTCCTTCCTCTGCCCCCACAGCACCGGGCGAGCTGCTCTCCTGCAGGGCCGGGAGGTAGCACTGGCTCCGGTGGTGGGTTCCTCAGTCTCAGAGGACGCGCCTGGCTCTTCTACCTCTGTGAAGAGTGAGCTGAGCCGATGAGGAGGCAGCAGGGTCTTGGGGGGATGGTTTCTGTTTTCTGTCTGTTGCACATGGCAGGGGGGGTTGCTGAGGGGATAGTGGGCAACTCCTGGCCTGAACCTGAACCTGTTCTCCGTGCCCAGGGAAGGAGCTGCTGTCCCCATAGTGGCTGTTGAAGCTGTTGCCCTGCTCACCTCAGGTCCATCCCATTTTAGTTGTATCCTTAAGGCTGCACATGCTGCCTGCTCTGCCTCCCTGTAGGATGAGCACACATTGCTGCTGGCTGCGCTGCTGCCAGTCCCATAGTTTAACAACAACATGGTGGAGTCCTGCTGGCCATTAGGGTAGTTTCACAAAGTGAACTCATTGGGGTGATTTTTTTTGGGGGGGAAACTTTGATTTGTGATCACCCTTGCCTGAGACGTAGATTTATGGAGTTATTAATAGTAATTATCCCCATACACTGCCTACTTGCCTTTTCTCTCTATGTATCAGCGCAAATATGGGGGGTGTGGGGAGTTGGGATATCACGTGCTTTTGTTGACCAGTCCGTAATTCTCACTGATGACCTCAAAGGTGATCCATGCTCTATGGTTACACATATGCACGATATGGAGAATCCGTTAGGCCCGGAGAGTCAAATGTGCAGCTTCCAAAAAAAAACTCATCATCATTCTTTCGTCTTCTTCTCTAGCAGAACGCCGAACACCTACCGCGGATTTCGGAGAATGGCAGCTTTTGTCCTCGAACCGACCTAGAATTTTTTTCTGATTATTTCTTGATTTATGGTTTTTTTGGTTGCTGTATATATATTAGAGGGGTATTACTACCCTGCTGACTTTATAACTTTGTTACTTTCATTTAATGCAAATTTATAAGCAAACGGTCTTTATTATTCTTCATCTTTAATATTATAGAGGCGAACATTCCACATTTACATAGGAAATAGAAAATCTGGGAATAATATCATATAATATAAGGATATATCCTATAATAATAATGATAATTTAATAATAATGAAATCATACTAATAATATACATCATAATAATACATCAATAATCTATACTAATATACTATCATCCTACCTCATAATACATCATAATACCCATATATATATATGTAATAATAGTCAATAACTGCCACAATATACACCTAATCCTCTCCTTACCCGTAAATTTTTCTGTATTTTTATACACAACTAACGCTCTATCTTTATATCTTGTTGGTGTGTGTGTGTGGTGTGTCTGTATATCTATCTATCTATATAATTTAAAATACACATTACAAATATGTTTCGCTCTTTAATTAAAATAATTCTTGGAATTAATGTTACTTAATTTATAGAAATGTGAAAAGTAAAAAAAAACAAACAAAATAAATAAAAATTACACGTTCCTTTTAAGAAAAAAAATTCTGAAATTTTATTCCCACCAGATTATCACCCCCCCCCCCAGCCTGTTCATGTACAGTCAAATAAATAAACCACGAGATTCATTTTAATACGATTTAATGAAATACCCCACACTAAGTAGCTGCATTTTCAGGACAGGAGGGAATTTGATTAGAGACTAGCAGCAGTTGAAACTGGCAACATTTACTATTTGTTTCCATTTTTTCCCCACCTTTGTGCTTCTACTGACTGTAACATTGTATGTGTAACATTGTATAGAACACTGAACATGACTGTAACATTGATGTGTACCATTTTGGTAAGAGACAACTGACTGAACATGTAGTGTAACATTGTAAAACATTGACTAGTACCATTGTTGTGTACCTTGTATAGAACCTGACTATAACATATAGAACTGCACATTTGGACATGATGAACATTGTATGTGTAACATTGTATAGAAACCTGACTTAACATTGTTGTGTAACATTGTATAGAACATACTGTAACAGTTTATGTGTAACATTGTATAGAAACCTACTATACATGTATGTGTACATGATAGACTGACTGTAAACATGTAGTGTTACATGTAGACCCTGACTTACATTTGTGGTAACATTGTATAGAGCACTGACTGTAACATTGTATGTGTAACATTGTATAGAAAACTGACTGTAACATTGTATGTGTAACATTTTATAGAACACTGACTGTAACATTGTATGTGTAACATTGTATAGAACACTGACTGTAACATTGTATGTCTAACATTGTATATAGAAATCTGACTGTTACATTGTATATGTAACATTGTATGGAGCACTGACTGTAACATTGCATTTGTAACATTGTATGGAACATTTTATGGAACACTAACTTAAACATTGTATGGAACACTGAATGTTACATTGTATGGAAAAATGACCAAAACATTATATGGATAACTTAATGTTACATTGTATGGAACACTGGAATTTACATTCTATGGAACACTCATTGAAACATTGTATTGACCCTGACTGAAACATTGTAAAGAACCTACTGAACATGTAATGGACTCACTGAATCTTAACATTTTAAAACACTGAATGTTTCGTTTTAGACAACACTGAATGTTACATTGTAGTGGAACACTAGACATGGAGGCAGAATTGTATGCAACTACTGAACATTGTATGGAACCTACTGAAACATTGTAGTGGAACACTGAATTTACTTGTATGGACACAACTGAAAACACTTGTCAGGGACACTGACTGAAACGCTTGTTGGAAACTACCTGAATGTTACATTGTATGGGAACACTACTAACATCCTTGTATGGAACACTCACTGTAACATTGTATGGAACTCTAACTGAAACATTGTATGGAACACTGAATGTTACATTGTATGAAACACTGAATGTTACATTGTATGGACCACTAAATATGACTTTGTATGGTACACTGAATATTACATTGTATGGAAAACTGAATGTTACATTGTACGGAACACTAACTAAAACATTGTATGGACCACTGACTGAAACATGTAATGGAACACTGAATGTTACATTGTATGAACACTGAATGAGTTACTTTGATGAACGCTGAATGTTACATGTTTAAACACTGCACTGTTACTTTGTATGTAACCTGATGTTACATCTGTATAAATCACCTTGAATTTACTTTGTGTATGGAACACTGAATGTAATTGTATGACACTGAATCGTATAAACCTGCATATTATGTATCGAAACCTGAAGTTACATTGTAATAACGAATTCAGCAAACCTGAATGTTACATTGTATGAAACACTGAATGTTACATTGTATGGAACACTGAATGTTACATTGTTGAACACTGAATGTTACATTGTATGAAACACTGAATGTTACATTGTATGGAACACTGGTCCTGTAAGATTCAGATTCATAGGTCTTATCATTTATCTAATTTGCCATGAATTGTAACTTGAGTCATCTGATGGTTGAAATTAGACATACCTAAGACCTTTATGAATCCCATGTATGACCATTGTTATGATGAAACACTGATACATTGTATTACATGTGTACTTGTATGAACCTGATGTTTACATTGTACTTGAACACTGAGTTTACATTGATGGACCACTGAATGTTACATTGTATGAAACCTGATGTTAGACAATATGGTATGACACGAATGTAATGATACTGAATGTTACATGTATGAGACACTGAATGTTATTGTATGGGAACACACTGAATGTCAATTGTATGACACATGCCTGATGGACACATTGAACATGTACTTGAGCAAAGTCTAAAGCCAATGTCATTATTAACAATAAAGTAGGTGTTTGGTCTCTATGATCCCCCGGGGTTTTGGTATAATACCAACATTATTTTGGTGCTTCTAAGATCTGAATTCTACATCGAGATGCCAGAGAACTGAATGGCATGATTAATAACAATTATCCACCCTGTACCATTAGTTACTAACAGTCCTCCATTGGGATTCTATCCAACTACATGAAAGAAAACAGACCAACCACACACATTGGAAATAATAATATACAAATAAAAGGTCTGATCTTTCTCTATGTGTTGCAGGTAGTATGGACATCAGTGACATTGAACTAAACTCACAAAGACCAGTACAACCCATCAGGCTAAATCGTCGCTGCTGGGGCTAATGTAGGGAAGCTGTTTGCAGTGTACAGATACATAGGATTATCATACGATACACGGGTCCTCTTACCAGTCTGTGTGCAACATATTTATTCTTAACGGTACCAGCGCAAGTATTGCGTCGGTGTCAGTCTGTGGTGCAATTGTCCTGGGCAGTTTTCTCCCGTTCCTCCCCAGAGCTCTTGCACTGAAGACTGGAGCAATTTGCTTTCCTTTTTTCCATTTTCATCCTCCTTTCTGGAACCAGATCTTGATCTGACGCTTCGGTCAACACAAAGGGAAATTGCAATTCAATCCTCGCGCCTCCTGGTCAGATAGCGATTGAGGGGAATTCCTTCTCCAGCTCCAGGTCCTGTACCTGGTGTAGGTCTGTCCTGCCCTCCTAGCCGCTGCTCCCAACTAGAAGCTGGTATACGAAGAAAATATTTTACATAGTAGACAAGCAACCAACCTGGCGCTAACCAGGCGCTAACCATGCTGCAGTTATTTGAAGTACAGTAAATAAGACATAGCCCAGAACCCCTTGTAGTCCTGTCCATAGTCAAACATAACTGTCCAGCCCACACAGTACCACCCTCTGAATCCTGGACTGAATAATCTAATAATCCCCTAGCCAACACAAGCCCTCCATGATTCTTATAATATTATGCCATTCTCTCCAATTACTGGTGTTTGTATGTGTAAAAGGGAACAACAGCCACGACGTAATTTAAATACCCATAGATCCAGATTTTCTGTCTGGTTTTATCTGTACATGGTTTTTTATTGTGTTTTTTGTGTGTGTATTAAAATATAAAAGTGTGTTGTATCTGTGTGTATGTAACAAATATATATATAGTGTGTCTGTAATCTGTGTGTATGTAAAAACTTAGATGTGGTGCTGTAGCTGTGTGTATAAAAAGATATAGATAGTGTGTCTGTATATGTGTTTGTATGATAAAAATATATATAGATAGTGTGTTGTATCTGTGTGTATGTCAAAATATATATATAGTATGTGGTTGTGCTGATCTGTGGGTATATAAATGTATATATTATAGTGTGTCTGTAATCTGTGTGTATTAACAACTAATAGTTTTCATGATTGGTGTCCACTCCTACGCTGTGTCCTGTATCTGTGTGTATGTAAAATATATATGATAGTGTGTCTGTATCTTGTGGGTGTAAAAATATATAGTATAGATATTGTGGGATCGTAGTCTGTATCTGTGTGTAAATTAAAAAATCATATATATCGATGTGGTGTCTGAATTCCTGTTTGATATAACACATATATATCATAGAATCGTGTCTGATATCTTGTGTGTAGTCAAATTATATACATAGTTGTGTCTGTATCGTGTTGTGATTTAATAATATACATGACGATAGTGTCTGTAATTCTGGTGTAAATAGTACTAAATACATACCGCTTGCGTATTCTCATTCATTATATATCATCTCATATATATTGTAGTGTGTCTTGTACTGTGTGTAGTATATATTCTAAATTATTAATCTAGACATAGTGTTCTGTCATCTGTGTGTGTATACTATATATCTAAGACATGTGTGTCTGTTGTGTGTATTTATTTATATATTATGATATATATATATATATATATATATATCTATATTTGTGTGGTCTGTATCTGTGTTGATAATATAATTCTAGACATATGTGTTTGTAGTGTGTGTATTAAAAAATTATCGTGTGTCTTATCTGTTGTATAAATATTATCCGACATCCGTGTGTCTGCATGTTTGTATATAAAACATATTAGTGTGTCGTATCTGTCTGTTTATATATAATATATATTATATATATATATATACTATAAACTATATATACTATGTGTGTTGTGATTGTGTATGTGTGTTGTAGTAATCTATCTAGAGATGGGGGGGGGGGGGGGGGGGGGGGGGGGGGGGGGGGGGGGGGGGGGGGGGGGGGGGGGGGGGGGGGGGGGGGGGGGGGGGGGGGGGGGGGGGTTTCTAAATTTGAGTGTGTCTGTATATAATCTATATATATCTATATATATATGTGTATGTGTCTAAATGAATAAAATCTGATATATATATAAATATATATCCTATATTATGTGTGTATATATATGTGTGTATGTGTGTGTCTGTCATAAATATTATATATAAATTTTGTGTTCTGTAAATATATGTATACATTGTTGTGTATATATATATATATATATATATATATATATATTGTGGTGTCTGGTTTGTGTGTGTGTGTATGATTCTATTTAAGATTGTGTGTGTGTGTGTGTGTGTGGGTGTGTGTAGGGTGTTCTCTCATTCTTTTTAATTTCTGACACTGAGGAATTAATAATTATGACATAATTGTGTGTGTGTGTGTGTGTATGTGTGAATGTTATATCGATATAATTATAAAACCTTTTTTTAAACCCTCATTTGTGTGTGTGTAATATATATATAGATATAATGAGGAAAGCTATATGATAATAACTAATCCTAATAGGTAAATGAAGGGGTTCGACCTGCCTAGTTCCCTCTGTACTGTGATCATCCTCTTATTAACCATTATTATGTGACGACCCACGGCCATGATTTTAATGAATGGTCCCATGTACCTCTGGGGATGTGCAGGAACCTTGATTTCCTGCAGGCCAAGAGTTAAGGTTTTTAACCCCCCCCCCTATAACCAAAACATATCTCAGCATTTAAGCGATAATGAAATGTATTGATCGGCCCACTCGGGCATCATTGAGTCGAGCCACTTTTGTACCTCGGTTTTGATTGGAGTCCGTCAGTCTCCCTTAAAGAGGACCTGTGTCTACAATGTGGGACCCTCTGTGATTGTGGGGGGGTCTGTACATTGCACTAACCTCCCATAGAATCATAAGCACATTGTCATGTCTAGTACTGATACTGAGATAGGGAAAGACTCCATAGTTCGATACTCTAGTTCGAAGAGACGCCTAGATTGACACAGAGACAGCCATAAGAAAAGGCAAGTAGAATGGATAGAAGCTACACACATTGTAGGCTCAATAGTAAGAACCCCTATAGTAAAAATGGAGAAACCCCAAGTGAAAGTGAAGACCCCACAGTTAAATTACAGAGACCTCATAGTGTAAGAAGACCCCCATAGTTATAAAGGACCCCATAGTGTAATAGACCATAGTTATAGAGACCACGTAGTGTAAGAACCCCTTAGTTATAGAGGGCCCCCATATGCAGAACGACCCCCTTAGTTATAGAGGGCCCCATATTTCAAGAGACCTCCCCCTTAGTATAGAGGGCCCCATATTGCAATAAGACCCCCCTATTATAGAGGGCCCCATATTGTAAGAAATACCCCCATAGTTAAGAATATATCCCCATAGTTATAGAGGACCCCTAGAAGTAGAGACCCTTCATCCATGATAGAGGGACCCCATAGTTAGAGACCCCCATAGTTATGAGACCCCCATAGTTATGAGGAGACCCCCATAGTAAAGAAGACCCCCCCAGCAGGAGATGCTTTTAGCACTTCTTAGTAGTTATAGAGGACCCCCATAGTTTTATAGAGGACCCCCATAGTGTAAGAGGCGCCCCATGGTTATAGAGACCCCACAGTGTAAGAGACACATGATATATAGGACCCCATAGTGGTAAGAGACCCCCACATGGTTATAGAGACCCCCTGGTTTATCTAGGACCCAAGTGTAAGAAGACCACCCCATATTAATGAGGCTCCCCATAGTTATAGAAGACCCCCATGATTGAGGTACCCCATATTGTAAGAGGACCCCCATGTTCTAGAGGACCCCCATAATTTATAGAAGCCCCCAAGATAAGCGGACCCCCATAAGTGTAGAAGAAAAACCCCATAGATTATAGAGGCCCAATAGTTATATAGGACACCATAGTTAAGAAAACCCCTATAGATACAGAGGACCCACATAGTTATAGAGACCCCATAGTGTAAGAGACCCCAAAGGTAAGAAGACCACCCATAGCTATAGAAGACCCCCATAGTTATAGGAGACCCCATATAAATAAGAAACTCCTACTGGTTCATAGAGACCCATAGGTTAAGAGACCCCCCTGGTTGCAGTTCACCCAGCCAGCACTGTTGCCCTGGTGGAGCTTGTCTAGATAATAAAATGCCCCCCTAGTCAGATCTGTATGTGGAAAAGTTCAGTTTGCCTTACTGTACAGGTGTCATCTCTTCATCCAGGGGTAGGACTGGGGTGTTTCACTTTGCGTCCTCCTGCTCCTCATCCAAGCCCCAGTTTTTTTCCGTGCGCACGAGTCGTTTCGCTGCTCCTGGGCGAACTGACGCTACCTAGGGATGAACGGGCGCACGGAGCTCCTTGTCCTATAAAATCCCGGTGCTCCAAAGTCGCATGTCGCAGTCCGCCGAAAGCCCCATTAGCTGGTTGGTATAGGGGTGACGGCGAAGTATCCCTTTTCCTGACCCAGTACCGCATATCCCTGCAGGGTAGTGCCTTAAAAATGGTCCTCATATCCTGATGAATATAGGGGGATCTGTCCCGGGAAGGGTTCCTGCCCACCATGCAGAGTTACAGGGAAAGTGGAGTGGACAAAAATAGGCTCAATTGGGAGGAGGCATCAGGTCCTTCCTGGCGTTATGATTTGTTGTTGTTTTTATAGTCCAAGTGGTTTAGCTATTAGGGAGTTTCTAGGAGATTTGGGTTTTAGGCAAAGGGGGATGGCCTGGCCAGGAGGACATAAGGAAATAGAAACCTAGACACACATGAAACCCCCCAGAAAAAACTGCAAATGGCTGAGATTGTGAAATTGCACCCAAGAGGGTCTCCCACTCTCCAGGGACACTCTCAACAACCAGCAGAAAGCCAAGTGAACAGACCGCACACAGCATTAGAATGCATTGCATGTATTTAACATTCCTACCCCTGCAAGAGGGATTACACAACACACACACACACACACACACTCACACACACTCACCCACACTCACACACACAATGTAGACTCATTGTACAAGTTGTATATGTTCCTCATTTTGTTCCCTCCACCAGAAATAAAAGTATTAGAAATTAGCAAATCATCATATAACTTGTCCTTTAGTTTGCAATAACCTGGAGATCAGATCATTTGGTTTCCATTAAAATCTCCCACTAAGGATTCTTAAAACCTCTGGTTCAAGGAATTTATCCTCTGATTCCAACCTGCTACTATTCTCCCCAATAGCTCTGCCACAATCTATACCTGACCCTTTATACTTTAATGGCTACACTATTTTATTTAGTTCTCAGGGCTGGATATGTCTTTATTGATTGGCTGTAATCTGAAGGCTTCATACGACAATGCAGTATAAATTGCCTCGGGCTTTATTTATTAGTTCAAACTGAAGTCACTCATTGTGATTGGGACATTCAGGGTTCATTGCCCTCAAATGGGGTAAATAACCCAATGGAGAACCCTTCATTTTTGTGCAAGACAACCCCAGTCTTAAACACATTTTTTATAGCCCTATCAGTAAAACAATAGACCCGAATGTTTGAACTGAACCTTTACATCCTCTTATGGCAGTCAATACATCATTTATTATTAATTATTATTATATTAATCCCCTTTGATCATGATTAATAATGGGGTTATCTGTATTTCGATCTTGAAACCAAAGGCTTTTTTTTCTGTTTCTATTGCAGGTTTTGGCCTCCGGATTGTAACACCAGACTATCCTATATAAAAGAATTTGTGTCTGCACTATTTAATATTATTTTATTAGTGTATTATTATATCACTATTAAATTATTATATTCTTTGTCTTGTCATTTATTTTATTTTTTATTATTATATTAGTCTTGTCATTATTATTATCATCATTATTATTTATATTATATATTTTCGTTATTATACATATTATAAGAATTTATTGTTATTTTATTTCATCATTATTATTATATATTAGTTAGTCGTTATTATATATTATAAATTATGGTGGTTATTATTATCACCATTATTATTACTATTTATATTATTATATTATTTATCATTATTAGTGTTTTATGATGTTTATATTATATATTATTATTATTATTATTATGATTATTATTTTAACATCATGAAGTATGTTGTATGAGTATATTATTGTTATCATCATTATTATTGTTATATTATTATTATCTATGATTCTAATCATTATTATTGTTATTTATTGTGATATTATTATTATTATATATTATTTATTATAATAATTATTATTGTGTATTCTTAATATTAATTATTATCACATATTATTGTTATAATATTATTATATTATTAATTATAATCATTAATTATTGTTTATTATTCATTATCTTATATTATAATCATTATTATTGTTTATTTAATGGTTCATATTATTATTTTATATATTCATTATTATCATACTTTATTCTTGTTATATTATTATTACCTTCTTATTAAATCATTATTATTTTTTATTAATTCTTATATTATTATTACCATCCTTATTATTGTTATATTCATTGTTCTATTCTTTTTATTAATATATTATTATTACTAAAATTACTAGTGTTATATATTATATTATTATTATCATCATTATTTTTTTTATATTATTTATTATATTATTTATATACTCATTATTATTGTTATATTATTGTTTATAATATTTATTATTAATATTATTATTATAATATTATTATTGTTATATTCTTGATTATTATTAATCATCATTATTATTGTTATTAAGTATCATTATTATGATGATTAATTATTATCATCTTCCCAGTTATTCCAGCCAAGCTCTCTCCCATTCATGACAGTAATAATCTGCTTAAAAGAAATACAACAACAAACTAAATCATCTGAATTCAAAGTGGACCCGGGCTTGAAATCAGCCACCCGGTATTTAATTCCCTTGAATTTGTTTAATGGAATATGATTTAATGTCTTCCCATTGTCCTTTTCCTCCCATATAACGTGTTGTAAATAAATGTTTTGTTCACCAATGTGGTGCCCATAGTTCGCACTGGAATACTTGGTACCTTTCTCCTCTAATATTCATGTTTCCATTCCGACATTCCACAATAAAGAACCAGGAATAATAGTAACACATGTTCCCCTTTACTGTACTGACTTTCCTTCCCCCTGTACCAGGAGGTCCATGTAGAAATGATCCTACATGACATGGGATAATCATTCTTCCTCTTCTATAAATAACACAATCCACAGAAACTAGTCTGAAATATAAACAAAAAAATCTAATTATCAGCTTTTAACTTTAGAATAAAAAAAGGATCAAAGGATTTCCTGGGCCTTTACCCAGTACAAAGCCAGTCCCATGTGAGGTGTTTTTCTGGATTTTCCTTGGAACCAATGAGGAAGTTCTCAGCTGGATTCCTCCCCACCATATCACACCTTATGCTGCCATAAACTAGGTTTGTCCATTTGCGCTTATCCCGGCCTGTAACCATCTAATTGTTCTATCGGTTATCAAAGGTTTTCAATGACAATTAAAGCTGTGATCTCTCTTTCCTTTGTTGTAATTAATACCTCCCCTGTCACCACTTCCTATTTCATCTTGATTCTAAAAGATATTAACCTGTAATAAGATATTCCTAACAATTCATTTAAATATAAAAAAAAATTTCTTTTAAAAACTAATAAATACAAAATTACTATTAAAACCTTAACTGCCCCACCTTGTTTCCTATTACTAATCTCAATTTCCCCTTAAAAACACCCAGATATACACTACATATTCATTTTATTTTCCGTACACTTTAAATGTATTTATAGATTGCTATGGTTAGAAATAATATTGTTTCATTTTGTATTTTAAAAAAAAATATCCTGAAATCGTTTTGCTATAAACATATGCATGTTAAAAATATAAATAAAACAATAAAAATCGGTTACAAAAAATAAAGACGATACGGATATTTTTCAGTATTATTCCACCCCTAATGCAGAAATGTATTTCCATAGCTAATGGGAATCTTTTTCACAAGAGAGATCTTGGCTTCATGATCTTGTGTAAAATGAAAATGGTCGTTTCCCACCAGCAGGGCAGCAGATAACATGTTTTCAGACAACGTTTTTATAATCAAAGAACCTTGAAGCCCCCCCACAGAACATTCCTTTTCAGAGGAAGTGGCCCGACCTTCTGTACAAACGAATGATAGAGATTTGGCTAAGTTTAAGGGTAAATACCGACAAACTGTTAAGTAACTACCGCACAGATTGTTTTTTTTTACATCATTTTCGCAATTAATATTCAACTAGAATTATTGTCTTTCCTCTCCCAGAGACATGGTAAACAAAGAGAATAAAGTTTTTTTATACGGTTTTTATTATTGGGGTTTATAAATGTACTTAAATATTACACATATGAAATATTAATTAATATTTAATACAACATTATATTATACATTTCTCTAATTTGACTTTTTTACTACACACAAAGTTTGGCATGAAAAATAAATATCTGGGTTAATGATCCAATGCGATTTCTGCTATTTTTTTCTAATTTTTCTATTTATGTAACCCTCCATGACTATTTCCCTCCCCCAGAAGGTTATAACGTTATAAAAGATTCTAGTTTGTTGAGGTATTAGAAAATTGTCAGTACAAATACCCCCCACACCACACAACCCTGTATAAATATGTACAGGTGTGTGTCTACTGAATTGAATTACATATCGTTTTCTATTTTCTATATATATATATCATTATTTGATATGTATATATATTATATATATTTATAAAATCTACTTGTACTATTATTGTAGCCTATTTAAACTATATGTAGATACCTATATTAAACAAAAGTTTTCTCTCGCGAATATGTATTGTGTCTGTGTATGAGAAATAGATTAGGACATTTATTAGATTTTATTGGAGATATCATATTTATAATATATATATATATCTATATATAATATATACTATATTCTTATATATATAATACTCTAATATACATATACAATCTAATTGTATATTATATGTATTCTTAATAAATGATATGTAATGTGTTATATAAGATACATGTATGTTAATGGTAATAAACTATTTCTCTCTTTAAATTATATATTTAATATAGACATTTATTGGAGTAGATATATATATCTATATTATAATTATATTAACATATACTGTAGTTGTATGTCGAACCATATTTTTATAAATTGTATGCTGTGTGTGTGGTAATATAATATAAATGTATGTATGGTTGAATTATTTCTCTATATATCACATGGACATTTATTTTATTGGATATCTAATATTAATATTGTTCCTATATAAAGTTATGTATGTGTGTATATAACCTAGCATTTATTGGATATATATATGTAATAATAGTATCCTAATATTATATGTCAAGTGTGTATCTACTATAGACATTTATTGATATTAAGAATAGTATTCATGTATCCTATATAAAGTATATGTATGTGTGTATATAATATAGCATTTATTGATATATAATATGTATATATGGTATCCTATATAAAGTATATGTATGTGTGTCATATATATAGACATTTATTGATATATAATATTAATATATGTATCCTATATAAAGTTATATGTAATGTGGTATATAATTAGACATTTAATTGGATATATAATATGTAAAGAATGTATCCTATATAAAGTATAATGTAGATCGTGTGTAATAACAGACTTTATTGGTATATTATATGTATATATGTATCCTATATAAGTATATGTAATGTGTGTATATAATATATACATTTATTGTACATAATATTAACTGATCTAATATGTAAACGCTTATATCCCTTTATGTGTTTGGCTGTAAGATACATGATGGTATGGTAGAACGCTCTCTCTCTATATATAATATTGGCATTCATTGCATATACAATATTTAATGTTATACAGGTACATTTACTTTGAACGAATGAATCTCTATAAGGTATTGCTGCTCCCTTTGCACCAAATCTGCATTTTGCTTGCGAAAACGGATTTAGAGTTAAACTGCGCACTGTTTCTGAATTCAGTTCAGGTCACGTATTTGAAACTGTACGTGATAAGGAACCGCACCCCCTATCACATGGACAAGGATTTCAGTCACACCACCAATTCACCAAACCCTACAAATAAACATATTCAATGTCGATCCGGGTACATTGGGCTCAGAAATGGAATCTAAACATCCACATGTAGGTTTCTGGGTCGGTGTACACATGGGGGGATGATGTCATCACATTGTGTACACACACATACCCCCACTACACATGTATACACATGGTGCTGGTCCTTAAAACAAGTGTTTGTAGGTATGTATGTGGTTGTTATGTATTGTGTGTATATGTATAAGGGTATGTATGTGACATGTATGTATAGTAATGTATATACTTTGTGTGTGTGTTTCCCGTGCATGTGGGTGTGTGCAGTGACAGGGTGGGCAGACAAGGTGCCAGTCCTTCTTAACGTTAGGCTGACCGGGTCCTGTATGCAGTTGGGGTGACCCTGGTGAAGTGTCCCATGCCAGGCTGGGATGGATCTTGCCGGTCTCCCTACTGCCCATTGCCTGTAGATCCCCAGTAGGATGGAGCATGCTCTGTTGGGCTGGAAATGTATCTGTTATCCGGATCAGCCCGCACCTCTTCCCTCCCCTCCTCTCTCCCCATTGGCCATCCCTGCGCCTTATCCACCGCCCCTCACACGCCGAACCCAGTGCAGGGAGAGCCGGAGAGCCCTTGAGTGAGCTTGCCTATCCTACCCAGGGTGCGTGTACCGACAGAGCTGGTGCATGTACCCACATGGGAACTGAGAAAGTCATGTTCACGCTACCCGTCCACATGACCGGCCCTGGCCATCCTGACCCAGAACTCATAAACTTCTAACACAAAGTTGTAATTTTTCATAACACACAGCCCCCCCAACCTGATTTTAATTGCATTTCTTCCCTGCCTGAGTGCTGCCTCCCACTCCTCCGCCATCTTTATCCTTTACTGGCAATGTTGCAGTGGGGGAAAGTGCAGGCATCACAGACCCACCTACCTACACCGGTAGAGCTTTGCTCCACTTGTACCAGGTCCACTGGCACCTGGGACTAGGGTGACACTAGCCACACAGACATACGGCCCAGAGGGCATTATCCACACATCCAGTACCACAACCAGAGCCTGTGGGGGCTGCCAGTGTGCACAGGGGGACAACATTCCTCCCAGTGGAGGATCACATTACATGGAGTGAAACATGTCCCATGGAACTTACAGACACTGGACTTGGGTTAATAAGAGAATAACGAAACACAATAATGTATTACCCACACACACACCACCACAGTCAACACAAGTGTACTGACTGGGGTTAAAATGAGAACCATAGCACACACACACAAAATAATTATATATACATCACACATAAGGAAATGACTGGGATTAAAATGGAACATCACCAAAATACCTGTATTTTATACATACACACAATTAGCAGACTGGGGTTAAAATGTGAGAACCCACCAGACCCACACACACACAGCACACCACACGAATAAACCAAATATGTATATAAACCATAATTCAGTGCATACAAATCCATATCTGTGCTCATGTTCATTTTATGGGCTTTGTGGTTACATGGTTACTAACTCCTGTGTGACTGGCATGTGAGCTTCACTCAATATAACTATGTGTCATTATTTATAACGGATGTAATATGCAATATCCTAGGAGTGGAATAAATATACATTTAATACTCATATAGTTGCATCTAAATTGACCTTTCTTTTTTATCTTTTATCTATATTTCTTCTCTCATCTCTATCTATTTATTTATCTCACTCTCTTCTCTCTATCATCTATCTTCTATCTATCTATCATCTATCTATCTATCTATCTATCTATCTATCGATCTACTATCTTATCTATCATCTATTATATTTGAATCTATCTATTTATTAATCTATCTCTCTCTCGCTCTCTCTCTCTATCGCTATCTATCTATCTATCTATCTTCTATCTATCTATCTATCTATCTATCTATCTATCTAATCTATCTATCATCTATATATCTATCATCTATCTATTTATTAATCTATCTCTCTCTCGCTCTCTCTCTCTATCATCTATCTATCTATCTATCTATCTATCTATCTATCTATTAATCTATCTCTCCCTATATCATCTATCTCTATCTAAATCTATATATTAATCTCTCTCTCTCTCTATCATCTCATCTATCCTTCTATCTATCTATCTATCTAGCTCTCTCGCTCTATCTATCTAGCTCTCTACTATCTATCTATCTATCCTATCATCTATCTATCTATCTATCTATCTATCTATCCATCCTCTAGATATGTGTAAGTACAGAAACCCCGAGGTCCTGGATAGACCATTTATTAGGTATATTTGTACAACAGTTTTGTCTGTTGCACTTAAAACTGTAGTAGTATGTGGAATATGTGGTCTTTCTTTCACTCTTTTATATTTGACAACACACAGGTAGATTGTCATTATTTTAACATAGCTTTCTGTATGCTCATATAGTTCATAACCAAACAGATATTCAGAATTATTACTGATGTAGCGTGGGTTATATATATATATTATATATAATAATATACCTGTGTGTGTGTGTGTTTTTGGGGTTTTTTGGGGGGGGTTTTGGGGTGTGTTTATACCAAAATTGTTTTCTGTACAAAAAATCCTTTTTTGTATTCACAGTGGGAAACACAAAGAATGATTCTTGTGTTTTAACAACTCGTGAAGGATACTCTACAATGACCTGGTGTGTTCCATACAAACATATCTATGTCTATTTTAATTTAATAAAAAATAAAATTCTAGAATCTATATAGTGTACATATCTGTCCATATGTGTGTAATTTACTTTGGGAAATCTTTATTTTAAATTTTGTGTTACACTCACAAGTAACACAATATTGCTGATAAATAACCTTAGTTTTTGAAAACACAAAATACATTTCCACAAATTTTATTTTATTTATTCCAAGTGGAAAAAAACCCCATTCACATTACATACATTCATTTACCACCTTCTCATCAGTATCAGAGATACCAGACTATGTTAAATTATTTAACAATGAATGTCATTTAACACTTTTTCTTATCAAATGGACATTTTACAAACCATTGTAGGGGGGGGGGGTACAATGGCCTCTCTCTCCCTATACTGAGGGATGGAATGAACCACACAGCTTTTAGGGGTGCACAACCTACACACAACATCAAACACATCCAATATCTCACACTCCTTTGGTTCAGGGCAATGTAGTTTCCATGAAAAAAAATAATACAGGAAGAAAAAGAACTTTGTAAGACCCAGCAAACAGTTTTGGCGAAATGGGAAGCCACATAGAAAATGGATCTGCTATTTCCGGCACTGGGTGGGTAGGTAGGCTAACCCTCTAGGAGCAAGGGATCATCTAGGTAGTCATGTGGCCGATCAGTGGATATTGTGGTGGACCAGTCCATGGGAGGTTAGTTCACTCTCTTCCTCTTCCTCAGAGTCTCTGCTTTTCCTGGCTGTTAGAGGATGGGCTGGCTGCTTGTTTTTTTCCTTTTTCCATTTCATATCCTGTCCTGCGGTTTCTGGAACCAGATTTTGATCTGTCTCTCTGTCAGGCACCGGGCATGGGCGAATCTCAATGCGCTCCTCCGGGCATGTAGCGGTTGTAGTGAAATTCTTTTCTTTCTTTCTCCCACTCCATGGTCTGGTAACCTGGTGTATGTCTGCCTGCCCCCTCTTCCTGTCTGGCCCCTGGAAAGAGAAAAAGCACTGTCAAGCTACATGGTACAGCTTGGCACGAGGGGTTACAGATTATGCAGAATGCAAGTCGGAGAGTTTTCGTATAGTATAGGATATATCGTAAATAGTATAGATTGTATATATAGTACTGTAGTACTAGTATAGTATGTAATCAGTATAGTATAGTATTATATAGTAGTATCAGTACAGTACCAATACTATGAGTCTATATAAGTATTGAATAGTATTGTATGAGTATCGTATAGTATTGTAATAGTCTAGTCAGTACAGTACATAAATAGTATAGTATTGCATCTATAGTATCGTCCAGTACAGAATAGTCTAGTAAGGTCTCGTTCAGCACTAAGTGTACGTCATAGTCTGCGTCCTCGTCCTAGTCATAGTCATCTGTGCAGCATAGTCGAGTATAGTCTGTATTGTATAGTATAGTAATATATAAGTACAGTCCAGAAATAGTATACGTATCGTTATAGTATCGTCTCGTGCAGATGTAGAGTCAAGTATAGACTATGTAGTATCGTAAATACGTGCCGACTAGTATAGTACAGTCCAGAACGTATAGTTAGTATAGTACGTATAGTATTGATGTACATTACAGTATAGTGCAGAATAGTATATGTATAGTAATAAAATGCAGAATAGTATAGTATATATAGAATAGTAAGTATAGTCTAGTGCAGAATAGTAATATTAAGTATAGTCTAGTGGCAGAAAGTATAGTATATTATCGTGCAGAAATATTAATAGTAATAGTATAGTATAGTTTGTATATGCGATAGTAATATGTATAGTATAGTTAGTATAGTATAATATAGTATGTATAGTAATGTAATAGTATAAGTGCAAATAGTATAGTAAAGTAAGCGTACAGTATAGTACATTAATAGTATAGAATATAATATTATATTATATTATGTATGTTAGTACAGTACAGTACAGTTAGTATCTAATCAGCAATAGTGCAGAACTAGTATAGTATAGTATAGTTTTGTATAGATAGATAGTAATGTTATAGTATCGTATAGTATATTAATAGATAGTGCATTATCAGAAGAGTATACTTATAGTAATCGTATAGTGCAGAATAGTATAGTATGAAGTATAAGCATAGTGAAGTATAGTATAAGTAATATTGCAGATCGTATATTTAGTATAGTATTTATAGAATAGTATAGTAATAGTATAGTAATAGTGCAGAATAGTATAGTATAGTATAGTGCAGAATAGTATAGTAATAGTATAGTAGAAGTGCAGAATAGTATAGTATATTCATGTATTTGTATAGTGCAGAATAGTATAGTATAGTAATGTACAGTATAGTTAGTATAGTGCAGAATATAATAGTAACGTATTTATATTATTATATAGTAGTGCAGAATAGTATAGTCTAGTATAAGTATAGTAGAGTGCGACTAGTATACGTAATATTATTGTCTTGTATATTGCAGAATAGTATAGTATAGTATATAGAAGATAAATAGTATATTAGTATAGTATAGTTCGATGCCGAATAGTTAGTATAGTAATCGTATAGTGCAAATATTATAGTATAATATAGTTATTGTACTAGTGCAGCATAGTATAGTATAGTATAGTAATTACAGTTAATAGTATAGTATCGTCTATTGCCGAAATAGTAAGGTAGTATGATATGGTATGTATGGTATGGGTAGGAATACGGTACGGTACGGTATGGTATGTATAGTATAGTAACATAGTACTAGTAATATTATGTACACTCGTATAGTGCATACATAGTATCGTATCGATAGTGCAACTATTATAGTATAGTACAGAATCGTATAGTATAGTACAGATAGTATATTAAGTACAGAAAAGTATATATAGTTTAAGTGCAGAATAGATAGTACATATTAGATTATAGTATAGTCTAAGTACAGAATATATAGTATAGTATAGTATAGTATGGTATGGTATGTATGGTACGGTACGGTATTGTATGGTATGGATAGTATAGTATATATTACAGAATAGTAATAGTATAGTGCAGATTGTAAGTATATATGTGCAGAATAGTAAAATAGTACTATATATAGTACAGAATAGTATAGTATAGATAGTATAGTCAGTTAGTACAGAATAGTATCAGTATAGGTTATTACAGATTATATTATAGATAAGTATAATATAATTCTAGTATTGAGGTTTGAATACAGACACACGTCCATCTAGTCCCAACCCTCTAGCACTATCCTCATTTCCTCATTTCCACAAGTGTTGATCCCGAAGGAAGGCAAAAAAAAAACACCCCACCCATTTACTGAAAGGGAAAAAATTCCTTCCTGACATCCCAGTTGGCACTTAGAAATTACTCTGGATCACTTACTTTATGTATCATACCAGTACTTGTAACATTCCTTGTTGCATAAGCTCATCCACTTTCTTTGAAACTGTCCAGAACCTTCCCTACAACGTCACATGAAAGAAACAGTTCCATAGCTTTACCATTCCTCACAGTGAAAAACCCTTTCCGAACTTGCCTAAAAAACCTTTTTTCTTCAAGTCCTTAAGGGATGTCCCGGTGTCCTCTGACATGTCTATGGTGAACAATGCACCAGAAGTTCATGTAATCATAACTCCCCAGTAATCATATCCCCCACAGCAATGCGTTCTTTCATCAGCATCCATAATCGCATACATATTTGTAACTTTTCCAGTCCTCCTTCATATTCAAGCTCCCCATCCCCTTATTAATTATTTTTTGCCATTATCTTGAACCCTTTCCATTTCAAAGATGTACTTTTGTACCACAGGATTCCAAAATTGCACTGGCATATTCAAATAGGCCCTTACCAGTGCTTTGTATGAGAAATACATTCCTCCACGGAGTTCTACAACAACAACACCAACTTTTCTCCTACGCCACCTTTGTCTCCTACACCACTTCCTCTCCTACAATCCAACTTCTCTCCTTCCTTCCTACACCACCTTCCTCTCTACCCACTCTCCCCCGCCAACTTCTCTCCTTTCCTTCCTACACACGACTTCTCCTCCTCACCTACTTATCTCCTACACCCAACCTCTCCACAACCTCTCTCCTATCACTACTTCTCTCCTACACCTACTTCTCTCCCTACACTAACTTCTCTCCTTCCTACACCAACTTCTCTCCTACATTACTTCTCTCACCAACTTCTCTCCTCATACACAACACTCTCTACGAGCCAACTTCTCTCCTTCCCTACACCTACTTCTCTCCTACACCGACTTCCTCCCTACACCAACTTCTCTCCTACACTACTTCTCCCTACAGCCCACTTCTCTCCTACACCTACTTCTCCTCCTACACCTTAATTCCCCCCTGACACCAACTTCTCTCCTACAACCAATTCTCCCCTTACACCACTTCTCTCCTACACCAACTGCTCCCCTTACAACACCTACTTCTCCCTACACCCACTCTCTTCCCTACACAACTTCTCTCCTACACAACTTTCTCCCCTTAATACTAACTTCTTTCCTATACCATCTTCACTCCTACACCAACGTCTATCCCACACCCACTTCTCTCCTACACCACAGTATTGCTACAAACCAACTTCTCTTCGCCACCAACTTCTCTCCTCAACAACCAACGCCTCTACTTTAACTTACCACAACCAATTCTTTCCAAATTCTTTCCCTCTACACCACCTTAATTCAAACACCACTTCTCGCCTTACACACTTCTTTGCCTCCTATACCCCATTAAGTTCTACACCAACTCTCTATTACAAAAACCAACTTCTCTCCCCCCTACAAACCACCTTATCGTCTACCCAATCTCTCCTGCTCATTTCTTTAACTTGCACCAACTTCTCCCTCTCACCCTCAGCACCACTATGTTTTTACCCAACTTCTCTCCTGATATACCAACTTCTGTACTTACACCAACTTCCTCTCTCCTACGCCTACACCACTTATTTTCCTTTCCTTCACCCTTTCTCTCACTCCTTCTCCCCTTATCTTCTACCCCAACTTCTCTACGTAACCCCAAGTTCCACTCTCTCCAACACCCCTTATTTTTTGTTACCCAACCATTCTCTCCCTCCTCTCCACCTTATCTTCTACAGAACTTCTCTCCTACACCACCGTTTCCATCCCATACCAACTTCTCTCATACACACCAACTCCCTCTCCTTACATTAAAATCAGTCCTTATCCAACTTTTCTTACTCCCAACTTCCTCACCCGACTCAATTCTCTTCTCACACATCCTCTCCTTAATCTAACTCATCTCCTTAGACTACTAACGTCTTCCTACACCAGCTTCTCTCCTTACCCACTTCTCTCCTACACCAAGCAGTTCCTAGGAGCAGTGAGACCCCATTACAATGTCTACAGACCAGGGGGGCTCTGTGGGGAGGTAACAGATCTTTAGAATAGCAGTGTGAAGATTTAAAGCATTTAACGTTATGACACTGGAGCAGTCTTAATATCCATGTCCTGGGCGTAGGAATTCCCAGCCATGGAATAATGAGTGAACCATTGTCTATCCATGGCTCTGACAGCGAGTTTTATTCCTGGCAAAATCGTCGTAAGTCCGGGACAGCAATTTGTCCATAGGTTATTATGATGTGAAATCTACCATCTGTGATTTCCAGCCGTTACCAGTATTTCCCCTACTGACTGTAGACCTTCAGAGCCCTGCCTGGAAGGAGCTGCCTTGGATTGGCAAAGAAAAAATTTCCCTGGACAGAATATCTCACCTGAATTCAGATTAATATATGTCATTCATGGGGAAACGCCCCTTGTCCAATAAGGCTTTACTAAAACTTTATTCCACTCACAGACGCAGACAATGGAATTTATCTTGCTAACCTTATTTTCTATTTTCTTCCTCTCCCTAGAGGATACCGGGATTTTCCCCATATCATTTCTTTATTCTGTCTATAATAACATGTATCTATCTATCTTTCTTTCTGTCTATATTCTATCTATCTATCTTCTATCTATCTATCTATCTATCTATCTATTCTCTATCTGTTTATCTAATTCTCTATCTATCTATCTATCTCTCTATCAATTATTTATCTATCTTCCACCTATCTATCAAATTATTTTTTCATCTATTAATCATCTTTCATTTATTATATCTCTATATTCTATTATCTTTCTTTATAAGCTATCTCTCTATAATCTATCTCTCTATCTATCTTATCTATCTGTTCATCTATATTCTATCTAGATGTCTATCTATATATCCCTTTATCCATCCATCCATCCACCCACCCCCACCACTAACCGATCTATCTATCTATCTATCTATCTATCCTATCTATCTATCTATCTATCTATCTTCTATCTATCTATCTATCTAAATTCTGCAATGCTTATTATATGTTCCTGATCTGAGGCAGTATTGTGGAGCATTCAGATACAGGTCCCTCTCATGTCAGTTACAGCTTCCCAATGATTCAGGCCAATGAGTCACCAACACATCAAGGAGACAACGGATCTGAACTCAAGGGCTGGGCCAAATGGTCAATTTACCGGACACCCTTCCCTGTGGTAAATTATAGACAAACCACATCTTTTACAGTCATTATGGTTTGAATGGCACTCTACCACTCTTTCCAATCAGACCAGTGGTTGTCCCGAAGACCTAAGTCAGACATTAAGTAAATCCTACCGGAAAGGGGGGCAGGTTAACATTGATATGTTCATTGTCAAAATGGATCTACCACCAATGCAGCAACCCAGGACATGGTTCCTATCTATCTGGGATCTATCAGTAATTCTGTTCCTGTCTCCAACTCTACTGGAACATTCTATTGGACATGGTGAACTAGTGTATTGTGGGTCTGAACTGAATTTAAGGGATTGGGCTTTTCACTTTAATGGAGTGCCTGAGGATCCGGGGCATCACTGATCCCAACTCCTTGGAGATGGTTTCTAACGGAAACTGGAGTGAATGGATGTGCTGGTCAGAGGTAAACAAGGAGGGTGGGAACCCAATGGGCAATGAAACCCTTACCTGGGCGCCTATATAAACCAAGGGGGGCTCCGTAATGTCATATCCACTGATTTCCATCACATGTGATTATGTAGACATGAATGTGCCCAGTAATATAGATGGTGTTTATATAGCTTGATGGAACAGACAGACCCACATAGGTGACATAGTACTAACATTGCCAATAATCAATGTAAAAAATAAATACATTTGTACATGGGTGTCAAGTTCTGACATTAAGGAAAAATAACACCCCACACACACAACACACCCACACACACTTACACATACACCCACTGACCACACATTGACACCTACACACCGACACACCATTGGAGACACATACACAAAAATTGACACAAACATTGACACATACATTGCCACACTACACACCATTGACCACAAAACCCCGGCACGCTGCAGCACCACACAATACCCACACGTTGACACACCACCCATACACAATGACCACACCATACCCAATCGAACCAAGGTCCAATTCAATTCTCAGTAATAATGGGGGGAGCTTGTAGAAGTGCATGCGCCAACATTAATGAGCAAATAAACTGTTCCTTAAGAAATATTCCCCTAATAATGTGTAGGCGGGGGCCCCTGAGGGCCAAAATATATGTGTAACGCGGCCCTACCTGCGCCAGGTCGGGAGACCCCCCTTGATGTCCCCCAGGCTCCATTTCTAGTTGGGGTTCATTCCCACTAGATCCCCCCCACTGAATCGGATCAGGATCTGAGTTTTTGTATCCATCGCATCCCCATGGGTGTCATTCCTGGTTAATCCTAATCTTGCTGGCAGTATCTTGTCCCGAGGTTGTAACCCGGAACCCACCCAGAAAACAGCAAGATCGCATCACAGTGCAGTTTGCACTTGGAGTTACGCCGAAAATCAAGACACTTTCCCTTGTCATGCCACACAAACTTCTTGGAACTATACACAGATGTAACAAAACGTTGTAACCATCAGAAGGAGGCTACCAGATATTACTGTATATGTCTGTCTGTCCATCTATACCCTCCTGGGAAAAATAAGGTTCCCCAAAACACCCAATGGTCTGTAACTACATATTACTGGTAATAATGTCATTCTATGTGATTACTACCAAACTATCCCCTCCCCACACAGAGTGCCCTCCCTATAGGGAACCCATCCCCATAAATAAAAAATAGGGTGGGGGTGCCTATCATTTAACACAATGGATTAAATTCCCTCCATATTAATAGAATAAATCATGGATGGATAGATAGATAGATATGATGATAGAATAGATAATAGATAGATAATAGATAGACAATGGAAGGTATGATGGGATGGAAGTAGAATAGATAGATAAGTAGATAGCAGTATAGATGGCGATAGATAGATAGATACTGATGAATTGATCGATATGCCAATAAGTGATAGATGATAGATAGATAGATATATATAATTAGATCGAGAGATAGATAGACAGATAATAGATAGATAATGGATGGATGGTGGATGGATAGATAGATAGATAGTAATAGATAGATAGATAGATAGATAGATGGATGCTGGATTGAGGATGGATGGATTGATGGATGGATGTATGGAGGATAGAATAGATAGATAGATCATCGATAGATAGATAGTAGATAGATAGATAGTAGATAGATAATCGATGCAATGGGATGGAAATGGCTAGATAGATAGAAAATAAAGTATAGATATATAATAGACAGACAGACAGAACAGACAGACAGACAGGCAGACAGACGCACAGACCGACAGCAGACAGACAGACAGACAGATAGATAGATTTATTAGATACGATAGATTAGATAGATAGATTAGATAGATAGTAGATAGATAAGGATGGATGGATGGATTCTGATGGATAACGTATAGACAGACATATAGATAGAGAGAAGATAGATAGAAGATAATAGATAGATAGATAGATAGATAGATAGATAATAGAAAGAATTTGAAGGATGGTATGTACATAGACCGACCATATATATAGATAGATGGTGGGATAAGCTAGATAGACATCCTAAAAAAAAAAATAAAATAAAAACCTATACGTACATACTATAGATCGACGAATCGATCAAAAAATAAACAGTGGAAGTTATAATA
>JAACNH010002367.1:0-41161 GCA_019447015.1 Hymenochirus boettgeri
TGACCAATAGTGATCCCTCTCTAACACATTGACCAATAGTGATCCCTCTCTAACAGAATCCCTGGTGACAGCTGTGAGTTAATGGGGAGGGTGAGTATTGAAAGTGAAAACTTTAATTATAGAATGATCCAATGGATCTCCTATTGATCTATTATTGGTTGGAAATTTAAGGGGGAAGATTGATTCGGAAATTTAAGGGGGAAGATTGATTCAAGCTCTACACAACAATTGTATTTCACTGTGGTGTTTCTACTGAACCATAACACTATACAATGTTACAATAAATAGATCAAAATATTCATTTAGGGGATGTGAAACTAAGAACCAAAATTTCATAGGATTTCTTTTATTTTTAACATCTTGCCTTTATTTTATTTTTTTTGTACAAATTCATAAATTTTATAGTAGTGTGTATAAAGATTTTATATCATCTGTATCCACATATAGCTAAACATATACCCATATATTTCCCACTGAGCACCAACGGGCACACTTTTGCTAGTATAATATAGCAATAACAATGAAGAATAAAGAGCATTATTTAGGAATTAAGCGTGTGCCGGAGTAAATATTATGTAGTGCACCCTGTGACTACCCTGTGACTCCTTGGCACCACAAAAGAAAGGTGGTGGAGTGAGACTACATCTAGCAACTATACATAGGGACACAACATCTAGTGGAGTGAGACTACATCTAGCAACTATACATAGAGAGACAATTATGTACGCTGGAGAAAAGGCGCTTGCGTAGGGATATGATTACTGTGCATAAATACATTAACGGGCCATACAATAAACTATCTGAGGCATTGTTCACCAATAGAACATGTCAGAGGACCCGTGGACATCCCTTAAGACTTGAAGAAATAAGGTTTAGGCTTCAAGTTCGGAAAGGGTTTTTCACTGTGAGAATGGTAAAGCTATGGAACGGTCTTCCAGTGGATGTTGTTATGGCAGGTTCATAGGTCATTTTCAAAAAAAAGCTGAATGAGTTCCTGCAAACAAGGAATGTTGCAAGTTACTGGTATTGATACATAAAGTAGAGTTGATTTTTTGCCTTCCTCTAGATGAACAGTTAGGCAGGAAATGAAGGTATTGCTAGGTGGGTTGGACTGGATGTACGTATGTCTTTATTCAACCTCAAATACTATACCATATCTCTCTCATACTCCCTCTCTCCCTCTTCCTTTCCCCCCCCCCCCCCCATTTCAGGTCCATATTACCCTTCATCAGGCTTGAGAACAAGACAAATAATTGGCCAGCATGGCCCACACTATTTATAGGTAATAGACAGGATATGACATACATTGATCATAGTGGCCATTTTAACACCTTTTTTTCTTAACTCTTTATATACACTAATGAACACATTCTGTGAATATTGTCTACACAAACAGATATAAATTATAATCTCTATTTAATCCATTAGGGTAAAGGGAACCCAACCTCTTGATCCAACAAACTTTCCTACACTTTAATCGGTGTTCCCTATTCCCAACATAATTCCAATACCCTGAATCTCATTTCACTGGCCAAGTGTCCTTTATCCATGTAATGTTTTGGTAAGGGTAGGTGTGACTGTTTAGGGTTGACTGAGGATCTATGTTGTATCATCCGCATTTTTATTTTCTGTGTCGTCTCGCCTACATACAGTAGGCCACACAGACACCCAATTAATTACACTGCAAATTTTGTGTCACATGTGTGACACCCTTTTAATTAAATAATCTCCCCCAAATGGGGAATGGTAAATTTATCACCCTTCATCAATAAGGGGCAATAGATACAATTATGGCACGGTTGCATGCCATCTCGACCCCTAGTCAACCATGTGATCCCCCTTTTCATCCCAGGTTGTACAGTCTTCTTTGATTTAAAACTGACTATTCTAGACCCAATTGTCCTATTTCTTTTATATGACATCCACTACCTCAGGACAGGCACTTTTTAATATATTCCAGTGTTTTCTTAAAATGTCCGAAATCCCACCACTCATCTCATTAAACTTTTCCTTTCCCCCGTCTACCATCTTTTATCTATACTTTGTTTCAAGCTTCCTTTATTATATCCATGGGGTAACCCCTTCTGCTAAATTTGTTTTCCATTATACACATTTGTTAATTTTTAACCTGCTCCTTGCTGACCAACCTGTCTATTCTCGTAAACTGGCTGATCAGAATCGCCCTCTTAATGTGTACTGGGTGTTGACTGTCAATGTAAATGTTGGTTCCTGTCTGTTTAGTGAATTGTTTGGTTTGAGTCCATGGTCCTTATACACAGTAACGTCTAAAAAAATTGACAAATTAATTATTATATTCCATAGCATATTTTATCGCTGGATGCATACTATTAAGCTTCAGGTGAAACCGCGATAGGGAATCAACATCACGAAGAAACAATAGTGTCCTCTGCACTCGTACCAAGTGTGGGTGCTCACTCCTCCAAACAATCCAACCCTTAATGGATATTCACTTCAGGAATCACAAATAGGCATGGGTGGCACTCCAAATAGTAAATTTTATTTAATACAGACCACACATCACCCCTCCAGTGGACGAACACATCATCAATGAATCTCCACCGGTCCGCACAATGCGTCCGGTACAGGTCACTATGGCCTGACTGGAGGACAGGCACTTCTATCATAGTGACGTTGACTCCCTATCGCGGTTTCACCTGGAGCTTATGTGTAATGCCTTCATAACTTTGAAAACTGTTATTGATTGTTGTAAGACATGTTATTGTTATTTAGAGAATGTGCTTTGTTAGACGGTATCTCCACTTCTAAAAACAACACAGCTTGTATGGATTCCCACAAGTATGAGACACCTGTGCCTGCAAAATGAAACAATTCTGTGCAGCCTTGTGGAAGTAATGGCTGCTCATTTGTTGTGATCGTTCAGGAAGTTAAACTCTGCCCCGTTGTCATGCCTGCCTGTGGGTGCACTGTCCGACACGCGTTCATCCGTAGCACATGTGCAGATATGGGCAGGAACACACACACACACCTACCATTCCTGCATATCTTACTTTATTTAATCACACACACACCCTCCCCACATGGTAAAGTGGGCGTGCCAGCATCATGATGATGCACATTGACTGACAGTCTGCCCGGCACAGGCGGAGACACGCCCCCAGAAACTAGCACAAATTCCCCAGGCTGCTGCAAAAGAACAGATGAGATTTTTTTTTTTTTTGGGGGGGGGGGGGAAAGGTAGGAGGAAGGTTGGGGAAACATTTTGCCCCAACCAATCAGATCTTATTTAACATTTAAAAGCTAAGATCTGATTGGTTGGGGCAAAATTAGCACTAATTTTCTGTATATATCTATGAAGATGTTATGTGCATTACTCTATTAGCGTTTTGGGTGTTCTTTACTGAAGCAATGAATATTCAGGGAGATTCAATAAAATTTCTTATCATTTAGTAGGTTTGGTGCTAATTTTACCCCAACCTATCAAATCTTATTTAACATTTGAAATCTAACATCTGATTGGTTAGGGCAAAATTAGCACCATGTTAAACGATAAGAACTTTTATTGAATAACCCTGATTGTTAATATTTTCTGTGTTTTTCAGAATGAAGTTTTTTTTTATATATATTACATTTCAGAAGTGTGAACAATTTGCATAAAAATTATGTTGTAGGGTAACTGTGGTCCAAAAATGACTTTAGGTAAATTGACAGGAATTACTTTACGGAGTATTTTTGCAATTTACTTTCATTATTTTTTTACATAGATTTGAAGATATTTACATTTTTATGTGTGATATGGTAGTAGCATCACCAGATCCCCTGCACTTCCTGCACTGAAACCATGTGACAGTCCCTCTTCCCTGTGTCTCCTCCTCCATTAAAAAAAAGACAAACATGTACACACCTTACACTCTCCCTGTGGTGGGCTGTTCCGTTATTCCTCCACTACACTTCAGTCCTCCTTCAGTCACTGTAACTCAATCTCTTCCTAGTTTCTTCTGATTTCTCCTGTGCCAACCGCAGATTAGAAGGAGGAAAAGTCTTGTAGATTCAGAACCTCCCACCCCCTAACTTTCTGGTCAGTGATTTCTTCATATATTGGGCTATGCAGCACATAGAGAGGTGGTTGATGTCTGATTTTAAAGGGCATGTCCACCCCCAAAACTACATTTTAACCCACTACTGGCCCCACTGTATAGTGTTGTAAAATCCTTACCTTCCATCCCTGCTCTAAGTGACTGCCCTGCAATGTCCCTACAAAGTCCTAAAAAGTGAACAGCAGGATCCTGGCTGTGTCCATATAGCTCTCTACCTCCTGAATTATGCCATGCGCAGGGAAGCCCTCCCTCTCCCTCCAGTTTTCTTCTCCCCCCCCCCCCTCCAAATCCTTTTTCTGTAGTGTAGGGCTCCCTCACCCACCTCCAACCACTATAGTACTTTGTAAAAAAATTTAGCTGATCACTACTTACTGCCTGTTTCCCCCAGCGTTCTGTACTGCCGGAAGCCACGTCTGTGATTGGCTGCCTCTCAGCTAATCAAGGACGTGGCTGCCAGTTCAGCCCCTCGCTTGCAGTTTAATGCAAGCAGAGGGCCGTGACAGAATACGGCAGGAAAGAGGCAAAGTAAGTAGTGATCGGCTAAGTTTTTTTACAAAGTGCTATAGCGGTTGGGGGTGGGTGAGGGAGCCCTACACTACAGAATTTTTTTTATAAAAGGGGTAGACATGCCCTTTAAAAGGTGGGAACCTGGCCTTTCATTTAACATTAACTTGTTGGGACCACAGTTCCCCTTTAAAGTGTATATGTAAAAAAATGTTTATAGAAGTTTTATTATCTTTTTTTTTTTTTTTTTTTAATTTCATTACAGATTTCTTGCAAGTGGACACATGCACTCCCTTCATCAGGAATTGAGAATGGGTACTGCTGTGGATAAAACTACAACTTGACTACATGTCCTTTATAAATAAACAGAAATGGGAAGAAATAAGTAGCCAATACTGAAATAAACAGCAGATCCCAAACTGCGTGGGGGCAATCGACAGGAAATATATTTGTCTCGTCATGCCTCCATTGCAGAGGGAGCTGGTACTTTAATTATAAAAAATATTTCTCTGTTGTATTGCAGTTTTGGATGCAGATTACCGGTTCACTTATATTGACGTTGGTGCCTATGGTAGTAATTCCTCAATCCTCCAACATAGCAGATTTGGAGCTACAGTAGATTACGACAGGCAACTCGATTTGCCTGACCCAAAACCATGGCCCGGCTCAGATTACCCGTTTGCTTTTGTAGGAGATGATGCATTCGGACTCTCTGAGCATTTGATGAGACCATTTTCTCTGAATGATGCGAGAGTCTTTAACTATCGTCTCAGTAGGGCGAGAAGGAATGTCGAATGTAGTTTTGGTATACTTACCAACAAATGGTGTATTTTATATACAGTGATTTGCTTTGATAAATGTAATGCATTTTGCATAATTGTGTACGGGAAAAGGATGGGATTATAATTTCTTTTGTTAGTGAATAACTTAATACTTGTTCACGGTTAATAACACATGGAGGTGTTTCAGGAATTAATATTAGAGAGCAAATGGCACAATTTTCTAACACTTGCTGGTTCTGTTTCTTGGCAGAATCAATATATTTAATTATATATATATCTTATACATATCATTTTTAGATAATTTCTGATAAAATCAGAAATGTAGTTATAGAAATATTTTCATATATAAAATTATAACTTTTACATACTGTAGCTCTTCCTTGCCCACCCCCAACCACCGAGTTCGGTTTTAAAATTAAACATCCCGAATCATACTTACAGCCCTTCGCTCCCGCGGCTGTCCTCTCTGGCTCTCTGCTAACCGGAAACAGCAGAGAGGGCCTGAACTGGCAGTCGTGTCTGTAATTGGTGCCGGTCAGCCAATCACAGACGTGGCTGATGGCTGAAGAAGCGGGAGCGAGGAGCTGTAACTAGAGTTGTGATTATTTTTTTCACATCTAATATAGCGATTATGGGTGGGAAGGGATTACCAACATTCAGGGTGGAGATATCCTTTAAAGTTCACTACAGGGATACTTCACCAATTATTAAAAAAAAATTAAAATCAGAATATCCACTTAATGTCACAAACTTACCTGCTGCTCCAGTCCAGCGCCACTTGCCCCGGCTCCTGTTGCTACACTCCTTATCTTATGAGTCCATTTGTGTCTATTGTTATAAGAGGGAACTAATAATGAATTATTGTTAGTGTTAAGTATTTTGTGTATAATCATTGTTAAACTTACTAACAAGCAGTCTGCTAGAGTTTTAATGACCGATGTCATGTAAACTTTTGTGATCATTCAACCAATGCATTCCTATTATTGATCATCTTCAAAAATAGAACATTTATCAGGAGAGAAAAGTAGATACCTATAAAGAATAAATGTTAATACATTTATATTGGTTTATAAATTAACACTAATCCAATGTAAAAGTATTCTGGGAGATCTAATACAAAATTAATTTATAAACAAGACTGGAGATTCATAACAGTTCTTATTGTTAAAAATGGTGCTTATTTCCCCCCAATCAGATGTTATTTATCATTTGAAAGCTCATATATGGTTGAGGCAAAACTAGCACAATTTTTAACAATAAGAACTGTTATGGAATCTCCCATCTTGTTTATAAATTATTTTTGTAGAATTATTTTTTAAATATAGATTTAATATGCATGACTAATAAATTATCTATAAACAATCAAACTAGGAAAGAAAAAAGTTATAGATTAGATATTTTGATGTTCATGGAAGGTTCACATTAATAGGGTTTATTACATTGGTAGGAAATATAATATTCCCAATTGTATATCAATTATTTTACATAAGGGGAAAAGATAGTGTCGTTGTGTACTCCCGCCTGTAAAAGATAACAAATAGTATTTTGCAGATCATGCCCATTGCCATTTGAAGTGTGGTACTGTGAGTTATGACCTTTTGTGAGGGTTGTTTAACACTGCGATTTTAAAGATACGCTACACACTGCAATGGTAAATCACAGATACATTCAAAAAAGACAGTAGAACATTATTATTACAGTGTGCACCCAGTATATATTTAATGTTGCTCTCTTTTTTTTATGGAATCATCCACATTGATAGGGATATTTTGCATTTAGTGACTAATTACTTTTATAAAAAAAACTAATTTTTTTTTATTTTTTACTTACCAATCGATTGTTCCCTTAAGTCTCAGCATAAACAACAGCCATGTTTGTGATTGGATAGCTCTTAGACACTCAAGATGTGAGGATGCCACTCAATCCTAAAAGCAGAACCTCTTGCTATTGAAGGGAAAAAAGATAACTATCTGAGGTTTTGTTTTTATTTAAAGAATCAAGAGGTGGGGGTTATAATGGAAAGTCCTAACATTTAGAATTTCTTCTTTTTTTTGGTGGATTGAACTCAAAATATCTAAATATTAAAAGTAAATACTTTAAGAATTACTAATAAGTGAAATATAAATCAAACCTTAACTACTAATTGATGAAATCAAGAATAGAATGAAATAAAATCCAATAAAAACATTTTTCATTATTTCTTTCAAAAAGGATAAACAAATGCCAATTTTTGTTCCAACAATTTTTTTGTAACAAAATTTAAAAAATGACATACTGTTAAAATATTCTTTAATACAAAAACCTGACCTGTTTATAATATTTTAGATTATAGATAATATAAACTATATTATATTTAAAAAAATATTTTGTAAATATTTAAATCCACTATTTTTAATATAAAAATTATAATTGAAGCATTTAGTCTTGCTAAAAACAAAATAAATGGATTACAATATATTTCTATATTATGGCAATAATTTAAAATATTGCTAATAGGCAAATAATGTATGTAAATGCACCTTTCCAGTACCATTATTATTATATATTCAAATATATAAAGTGTTATTAATTATATTTCTGGAATAAAAAAAAAAGTGGGTGGGGGGGGAAATGAACTAGGAAATCAGTATAAAAGTTGATACATTTTTATTTTCTTCCCCATCGAATACATTTTCAGATATTGTTTGTGAGGTGGATGGCAATGGAGAGGCTTGTTGTCTTAGATACCCGATTTGCATATTTTCATCAGATGACTGACTCAATGTTTGCCAGTTTTGATTTTGGGATATTGATTGTTGTTGAAGTGGCCTTGATTGTAATTGAAGATATTGGTTGACTTTCCTGAAATAGGTTTGATTGAGTTTGATAGTTGGTCATTGAAACAGTTATTAACGTGATCATAAGTAGATATTACTACGCACTTTTATGGGATCATTTTAAAGTGAGCATGTCTAGATGACCTTTTAACCCTTTCACGGCCAGCAGAATTCCCCACTTTGTGAGCGTTAAATGCCGGAAGAATTTTAAGGATTTTAGACACATTTGGTTCAGTCAAAGTTTATAGTAGGAAACCCACAAGTAAATCGGGAATATTATACATTGTTTTTTTCAGCACAAAGTATACTTTAACATGGTAACAAAATTTTTGGACTTTTCTGGAAATTTTACTGGAATTATGGGTAAAATATGTAAAAAAAAAAAAAAAAGATTTGCAAATGGATTTTCCCCATTTTTATTTATAGTTATCATAAGGTTACGCACAAAAATCTTACTGTTTCTAAAAGCTCTAACACTCCTGAGTACAACAATACCAGATATATGTAGGTACCCCACTTTTCCTGTAAAGGAGACCACTCCAAACTAAAACTGCACCTTCTAGAATATTACACCAAATTGAAATGTATAACCACTTCTGACAGTTAACATTGAATATCTACCAAATTAACTAAAATATTCCCACAACTGATATTGATATATTTTTAGAATTCACATACCCGCAGGATATTATGAGTGAGGTAAGTTTCGATCAAAATGCAGATACCTGGGAGCAGTTCTTCATCCAATTATAAGTTATTTTCTCACATTTTCCTTTTTTTCCTCAACTGTAAAATCAGACAAAATCAAATGCGAATTTCAGCTAAAAACTGTGGAGGAAGTTCTCAAATATGAAAGCCTAACCCCTCCCGAATAAAATGGTATGCCACATTCATGGGTATACCCAGAGACATGGCTATCAACTAACTCAGAAACAGCGAAAATATTTAGCCAACTCCAAATTTGGACAGTCTGCAGTTTTATCCACAAAACACCCCCGTAACTTAGAAATACCCCCAACAAACTATACCTGAATTCCAATCACCTTCAGCTATGTAACGCTGTTGTTTGTTCATTCATACCATCAATGGTGTGGGCGCAGTTCTTCGTACAAGTTCACACTTGAATGAACAAAAAACAACTTCAAAAGGTAAAAATCATGTCAAAACCTCATGGAATGTAAACTTTTTTTTACCAAACATCAATCCCCCAAATGTACTGAATCAAACAGTATGCCATATGTGTGGTTACACACGCGGACGTGGAAGCGAATAGCCACGAAGTGAGACAATGCACGATGGCTCAAAAACAGCAAAAATATTCAGCCAACTCTGAATTTGATAAGTCTGCAGTTTTTCCCCACAAAACACCCCCCACAAACCATATATTCCTCGAATCTACACACCTTTAACTACGTAATTCTGTAGTTTATTTATATAATCAATGGTGTGGGCGCAGTTCTTCATAGAAGTTCGCAGTTTTTGCAGATTTTCTTAAAAGTTAGAAATCATGCCAAAATTCCAAGTAATGTAAAAAAAAGCTACCAAATATCAATCTCCCAAATGTCCTGAATCAAACGGTATGCCTTATGTATGGTTACACAAGCAGACGTGGAATTGACTAGCCACAAAGTGAGCCAATGAACAGTGGCCCAATTATAGCAACTTTTCAGACTAAAACACCCCTCTATAAATACCTCCCAAAACTATATATTCTTGGAATCTACACACTTTCAGCTACACAACGGTGTGATTCTTTTATGCATACCACCAATAGTGTTGGTGCAGTTTTGTGTAGAATTTCGCTTTTTTTACCAGAAGTTAAAAATCATGGCTAATTTCCATGTCATGTAAAAAAAAGTCAATTATCAATCTCCCAAATGTCCTGAAACAAACGGTATGCCATATGCATGGTTACACACACGGACATGGACGCCACTAGTCACAAAGTGAGCCAATGCGTAGTTGCCCAATAATAGCAACTTTTAAGATTTTACAATCTAAACACCACTCTATCTCAAAAATACCCCCAAAATATATATTCTCAGAATCTGCATACCTTCAGCTAAGCAACGGTGCCATTTTTTCATTCATACCATCAATTGTGCGCAGATCTTCATAGAATTTTCTGGAGAAAAAAAAAGTTTCAAAGTTAAAAACCCTGCCAAAAAAAAAAAAAGTTTACAAATATCAATCGCCCAAATGTCCTGAATCAAACGGTATGCCATATGCGTGGGTGCACACAGAGACATGGCCACCAATTTACTCAAATGGAAGCATGCATAAGTGCAATTACAAGAAAATAATCAAAGTGCTCTGTAATTTCAAACAGCCCCAAATCTTGAAAATGCACCCCACAAATAATCCCCCACTAAATATCAATCTCCCACATGTCCTGAATCAAACGGTATGCCATATGTATGGGTGCACACAGACACATGGCCACCAACTAGCTCAAATGGGACGCATGCACAAGTTAATTACAAGAAAAAAATCAAAGTGCTCTGTAATTTAACAGCCTACCGTAAATAGCTCAGCAACTTGGAAATACCCCCAACAAAGTATATATTTTTGTAATCTACACATCTTCAGCTATGTTACGTTGCCAAGCTTTCATACATACATGAAGAATTCCAGAAGCAGTAATCCAAAGAGCTCCTATTTTTAGGAGATTTTGTGAAAAATAAAATAAGATGATTAAAAGGTTAAAATCCTACCTAAACCCATTTGACAAGTAAAAAAAAAACACTATATGTGAATCTCCCACATGTCCTGAATCAAATGGGATGCCATATGCATGGATGCACACATAGACGTGGCCACCAACTAGCTCAAGTGGGATGCATGCACAAATGCAATTACAAGAAAAAAATCAAAGTGCTCTAATTTGAACAGCCTACCTTTTTTCTAAGAAAACGGTTTTCGAAAATTGGAAATTCCCCCCCATAAAGTATATATTTTGGGAATCTACACACCTTCAGCTACGGTGCCATGCTTTTATACATACATGAAGAATTCCAGACCCAGTATTCCAAAGAACCACGTGTTTTTAGGAGGTTTTGTGAAAAATAAAATAAGATGATTCAAAGGTTGAAATCCTAGCTTAACCCACTTGACAAGCAAAAGAACCCACTAAATGTCAATCTCCCACATATCCTGCATCAAACGGTATGCCATATGTGTGGATGCACACAGAGACGTGGCCGCAAACTAGCTCAAATGGGACTCATGCACAAGTGTAATTACAAGAAAAAATCAGTGTTCTGTAATTTGAACAGCCTTTTCAAAGGAAACAGCCCCGAAACTTGGAAATACTCCCCACAAACTATGGGGAGTAAACTAAATAAAAGTTTTTATCGTTTAAAATGGTGCTAATTTTCCCCCAACCAATCAGATGTTAGCTTTCAAATGTTACATAAGTTCTGATTGGTTGGGGCAAAATTAGCACCATTTTAAACGATAAGAACTTTTATTGAATCTCCCTGTATATATTTTTGGAATTTACACACCTTCAGCTACGTTACGGTGGCAAGCTTTCATACATATATGAAGAATTCCAGATGTAGTAATCCAAAGAACTTTGTGTTTTTAGAAGATTTTGTGAAAAATAAAATGATTCAAAGGTTGAAATCCTACCTAAACCCACTAAATGGCAATCTCCCACATGTCCTGAATCAAAGTGCCATTTGTGTAGGTGCAAACAGAGACGAGGCCACCATGTAGCTCAAATGGGACGCATGTAGAAGTGCAAAATTAAACGCCACAACCCACCCCCCAATGCACACTCTCCCCCTTTTAGTGGTATTTTAGTAAAAAAACGGTTGGTACTGAGTCGCGCATGTTTTTGCACAATTAATTGATCCTAAAAATTCAATCTGGTCTCTTTTTTTGTACCTCTGCAAAATTTCCTTATGAACTAGATCCAAAGTTTCCCTTGATATCGTACAAATAAGTATCTGTGTTTACTTTACCGATATTACCGGGGACATTGGGAAGCTTGGAGAAGGCAACGTTTTTTGCTAATTTATGGCTTTAGTGTAAAAAAAAAAAAAAATTGTATGCGTAATTCCCTCCTTTTTTTATTTTATCATTCCCAAAGATAATCATCAGATCATCTTAGGGAATAATAATGAACTTGAATATGGACATAAATGCCTAGAAGACTTCGACTTAGAAAAAATCCTATTTGTGATTCACAAAAAGCATATTAAGGCTGTCATCACATTTGCTATAACTTGTACTGCACTGAATCTAAATGGAGATCAAAGTGCAGTACCTCCACTAGACCACCAGGGGCAGCAGAGCAGACATGTAAGGGAAGACCCCCAGATCGCCCCTAGCAGTGCAGATTTTTGTTTGTGCACTATAGCAAGCAGGCACACAGTGCCTGCTGCTATAGCTTAGTAGTATACTGCAATCAGAACCGATTGCCATATACTACTACACTAGACCACCAGGCATTATGTGGGGGAACACCAAAGGGAAGCCTCGGACATCCAAATGGGGTTTCCCATTCTGCTGCGCTTCTGCTGAAAAGGAAGTACCAGAAGGTGGGAGGTAATCCCTATACGGTCATTGCATTTGGGGGTAAATATCTTGCGATCCCCCGTCCGTCCTGGACAAAACTGATGGGGGATTAAGGGGGCTAGGGGGCACTTGAATGCTGCCCCCTGATTGTCCCTAGCACGCTACATTTTATTTTTTAAAGGGAAAGCCACATAATGTATATTCAGGATCTGTGGCAACTAGAGCCTTTTATCCACAGAACGTGAATATACAATCTGTGGCAGTTAAAGGGTTAAATAGATTACCAGTTTTCTATATCATATCAGTTTATTTGGAGTATATCAGCCCTTTTATCATCACTTTTAAGACTTTTAGGATCTTCATATTTTACTAGAGCTTTTAGTGTCCTGTAAGAGATATTTTTATATGGATTTATTTGTCCCCTAGACTATATTACAGATAATGAACATATTACAGATAACTGATACTGTAGATACTGTATGTGATGTGGACTATGTGCTAAGAATGAGCTTAGGTTTTTAACAATGTAGTCTAGTAAATGTTTCCAATAAATGCATTTTTTTACATTGTAATTAAACATAGCTATGTAGGAAGGATGAAACAGAACATGTGATTTTAATGATGTAATAGTACACAGGTTTTTTAGTTATTTATGGAATACACTGAATTTATGTGATTTTCACTTAAGCTTGAAAAAGGATCCATGTAAAAATCAGATACATGTTGCTGAGAGCACTGAAATAAAGTTTGTTTGCAGAGGAATACTATGTGGAGTCTCCTTCCAACATTGTTTGATTGATTGAGCTTGTGTTTTTGTTAATTCATAATTGATGGTGAGGAAATTTGCAGAGAAAATGTAGAATATTGTAAGCAAGGGATTGTGGCATTGTTTGAAAAGAAAAAATATTCTTTTGTGTTTGTATTGTTGATGATATCGGCTGAAAACACTTGAGATGATGGTTGCATTATTTGTTGAACAGGAGAGTTCATAGGATGACAAGAAATTTGCATTGGTAAATGTGTGGGTATGAAGGACATAGGTTGAGTTAGGTTGAGTTGGTGCTTGAATTTGTTGTTTTCTTACAGGTTGTGAAGACTGTAGAAAATGTGTACCTTCAAGTGGCAGATTTTCTTGTCCGGATTGAATATTAGTACGTAAAATGTTGTTCATAGACAATATTACCAATAACCATTTCTGCTTCAGAAACATGTTAAGCATTGGAATAATACTCATTGCATAATTATATGCTTGTGTTAATAATCTAGGATCAATTTGTTGAAGTTGGCGATTTTCAAGAACATTGACAACTTTGTTTAAAGAACTCATCAATGACAATGGATGCTCATCTTTTTGGGGGGGGGTTTGGAATTAATTTTTTTCAGTAAATTTTGAAGTTTCTGGAAAAGATGACGAAGCAGATTGTGTTGTTGCTGGTGAAGAAATTGTACATGTTAAATCTTCACCACTTTCTGGATTACAGATTGTATTTGACGATGGCACATCAGAATTGGACAACTTGTTCTTCTATAATACAGTATTGTCTTCAATTCCATAACAAATATAATTTAAATAAAATAATAATATAGAATTATATTTTGATAGTATTCTTAATTTGCGTGACGCTACTTATGGAGATAACATTGCTGGACATAAAAATTCAAGCATATTAATAAATCAATATTTTGCATATCTGATTTGTCCAGGAACTGCTTTTATTGTCCTCTTTCTCTTGGTGAAGTTCTCTCTTGAAGTTGTCTTTTACAGAACGCCATTGCGTTTTCATTTTAACAACTAAGTATAGTATAGTATTTGAGGTTGAATAAAGAGATATGTCCTTCAAGTCCAATCCATCTAGCAATATCCTCATTTCCTGCCTAACTGTTGATCCAGAGGAAGGCAAAAAAAAACCCCACCAAATTTATGGAGGGGAAAAAAATTCCTTCCTGACTCCAAGTGGCAATCGAAAAATTTCCTTGGATCAACTCTACTTTATGTATCAATACCAGTAACTTGCAACTTTCCTTGTTTGCAGAAACTCATCCAGCTTCTTCTTTTTTTTAAACTGACCAATGAACCTGCCATAACAACGTCCACTGGAAGACAGTTCCATAGTTTTTCCGTTCCCACAGTGAAAAACCCTTTCCGAACTTGAAGCCTAATCCTTTTTTCTTCAAGTCTTAAGGGATGTCCACATGTCCTCTGACTTGCTCTATTGGTGAACAATGCCCCCAGATAGATTATTGTATGGCCCATTTAGAATTACAAATATCTTAATTTTCTTGGGAAATTTGTCTTGCTGATCATTGACTTGGCTTTCTGTAACAGGCTTGTCAGTGTTTAGGAGGATACCAGAAAGTGAGAAAACACCCCATAGACTTCCCTGGCTGCAAAACTTGTGACTGTCTCAGGTAGTACTATAGAAGATAATCATATAATCAAAAACAAACTGACATAGTGCATTCATCATACCAATTCTGTTTTTAGGTTTTAGAATTGGTAAAAAGCAGACATACAGTAGGGGAGCTGATACTGTGATTTCTGTTTCCCAGTCACCAGAAATGGCAGCATTCACTAAAGGGTTAACTCCCTATAGGTAATCCTGTCTGCCATGCCCATGAACTTGCTACAGCTCTGGTGAAGTGAGCCTTTAGCCCCTGTGGGATAGACAAGTCTCTCATTGAGTAAGCCTTTTGAATACATGTCAATATCCAACAGCTTAATGTGTTTTTCAAAGGTGCTTGACCTTTCCATGGTCCTTTCGGAATTATAAGCAGTCTTTCTGACTTTCTCCATCCTCTTGTTCTCTGTAGGTATATCTTTATAGCTTTAACTAGATCCAAAGTGTTCCATTGTGTCTCTTTTGGACTTTGGTTCTGGGCAGAAGGTTGGTAAAGTAAATTGGAGATTCAGATGATAATTCGTCACAACTTTTGGCATAAATTCGAATAGGTCTTAATTTTATTCTATCATCTAGAATTATAGTATCAGGAGGCCCTGCTGCGAGAGCTCCAAGTTCACCTATTCTTCCGGCTGACGTCACTGCCACTAGAAAAAAAGACTTTAAAAGAGCCATAAGCCATAGTGAGGTTGTTTCCAAAGGCTCAAAGGGGGCTAAAGTTAACACGTCTAGGACAAGTGGCAAATTCCACGGTGGCACATTCGAAACTTTTTTAGGTTTTACATGCAGCAGTGCTTGGAAGAATCTCTTAATAAGTGGATTGGATGCCCAATCTAGTTCTGTCAAAGCCAAAATCTGCCCTCTTAGAGTATTAATCTGTAGATTTCTTTGGACTCCACTGTATAAGAAGGCTACTACTTCTGCAGGCAATGGTCTTACAGGATCAAAATTCCTAATCTTTGCAAATTCAGTGAAACATTTCCATGTTCTATAGTAATTCTCAGAAGTAGAATACTTCCTAGATTTTAAAAGAAATTCAACTGCTTTGTCTTGCAGACCCATATTCTTCAATCTTGTCCGCTCTAGCGCCAAGCCATCAGGGATAGATGTTCCCACTCTTGGTTGGGAAAAGGGACCTTGTTAACCATCCTTCTGTGTAAGGGATCCTTATTGGTTCTTCTATGGCGAGGGACAAAAGGAGAGGAAACCACGGTCTACTCGGCTATGACGGAATGATTGCAATCACTTCCGTTCTGTCCCATTGGATCTTCTGAAGCGATCTCCATATAAGGGAGAAGGGCAGGAAAAGATAATTCAGATTCCATCTCCAAGATTGAGTGCATCTGTCGACACTGCTTTGGGGTTGAAAGTTCTCGAGATGAATTTGTCACACTTGTTGTTTTTGTCTGTGGCCATTAAAATCTACACTTGGTCTTCCCCATTTCCTCACCAGACTCGAATATCTTTGAGCTAAGGCTCCATTCTCTTGGATCAAAGTCTTGATTTCGAAATCTGCTTTCTGGTTCTGATCTCCTGGAAAATAAACGGCTAACAGAGAATTTAGATGTATTTGGGCCCAAGAGAAGATAGGACCTACTTCGTACAGGAGGGCTACACTTCTTGTTCCTCCTTGCTTCTGGATGTATCTTACTGCTGTCATATTGTCTGACCTCACTACTACATCCTTGTTTTGTAAGTGTTCTTCGAAGTGCCAATTTTATTGCTTTAAGCTCTAACTGGTTGGAGTTCCCCCCTCTCATGAGCCAGTGACCTTAAGTTGTCTTTCTGTGAATATAGGCTCCCCACCCGGTTTCTGACGCATCTGTAGTTAAAAATATGGGAGCGCCTGAATCTAGCGAAATACCTTGTCTTAGATTTTTTCTTGGCACCACCACCTTAAATCTCCACTTACCCTTCTTGGGAGTTTTAGTAATTTCTTCATCTTCAAATGTGGGCACCTTACATTTGATAAAAGAAATTGCTGCAGACTTCTCATGTTCCATTTTGCCCACTTGACCATCGGTATAGCTGCTGACATTAGTACCAATACTTTTAGAAAAGATGCTACTGAGGACTTTGGCTGCAGTATGATATGTTGAATCTCAAGAATAATCATTCTTCTTTTTTCTACTGGAAGTAATATCAAGTTCCTTATTGTGTGAAAGTGGGCCCCCAGGTAGATTGTGTGCTGAGATGGCTGAAGCTTTTTTCTCTGTTCACAATCCAACCATGATTCTGCAGAAATTGAATGACTTCTCTTGTATGATGAATTGACTGCTGTTTAGAGTTTGCCACTATCATCAGGTCTTCTAAATAATGGTAAACAGCGATGCCTCTTAGTTTTAGACAAACCTCCAGGGTCACCAGTACTTTTGTGAAGACTCTGGGCGACTGATATCCTGAACGGAAGACTTGTAACTTGCCAGTGTTGATTTCGGAATGCGAAACGAAGAAATTTCTTAAAATCTGATGAATAGGAAAGTAAAAATAGGCGTCTTTCAAGTCTATACTTGTCAGCCAAGAGTCTTTGTAAATTACTTTTACGATTAATTGTAATGACTACATCTTGAATCTTTCTTTTAAAACATACTTGTTTAGTCGCCGCAGGTCTAACACTGGCCTGAGGGTCCCTGATGCCTTTATCACTAAAAATAGCTTAGAGTAGGGGTACTGATGAAATAGTTCCTTCTTGGAAATGAATGGAAACTAATCTTGAATCCATCCTTTATTAGTTTTAGTGCCCAACTGTCCGTTATTGTTTTGACCCAAGTACTGTGAAAAGGGATAATCTTCCCCCCACCGGTATTTGGGTCTTCGCACCACTATTGTTGAAAGGAGCAAGATGCAAAGGGGGTTCTTTCTTCCCTTGAAAGGGCTTCCCAGACTTCCATGTGTTCTGCCTGAAAGATTCTTTGCCCAGCCCGTATGCTCTTGCCGCTCTAAAGCTTCTATGTTTTGCTTGGTATTCTACTCGGCCTCTCTTGGCTCTTCTATCTTGAGGTAAGAATAGACTTTTCCCTCCAGAAGCTCTATTTATAATCTTGTCTAATTTCTCTCCAAAGTGGCGAAGGTTGGTTTTAGATGTAGAATCAGCTGGCCAAGGTCTCAACCAGATGGCTCAACCAGAAGTGTACCAAATCGATGGAAGATTCGGCAAAGAACTCGATCCCCCCCTTTAATATCTGCCAACATTTCTTTGAGTTTTGGTCTCTTTGTGTTGGAGTCTAATGCTTGTTCCATTTCTGCAGCCCACAGCTTCATTGCCCTCGATACAGAAGTAAGAGCAACTGCTGGTCTAAAAGCAACACCTGATGCTACAAACGACTTTTTCAAATTAAACTCCATCCTGCGCTCCATCAGTTCTCTATAAACTGATGCATTGTCCACTGGTAGGGTAGTCCTTCTAGCCAGTCTTACCACTGCTGCATCAACTTTAGGAGCTACCTTCCAACCTTTTGCCAACTGAATCATTGAACGGATATTTTTTTTTAAAAAATTCCTGACGTCATTGGTTTTTATTTTTTGTCTTCCTCCATTCTGCAGAGATGATTTCAGATATGGAATGATGTAAAGTGAAGGTTACACCCTTCTTTTTCACAGTTGGAAACAGCTTGTCAGCAACAGATGGCTTAGCTTCCTCCGCTGAAAGAGACAACTAATTTTACTGCTCTTATGAGTGGATCAATCAGTGAGAGATCGAAGTCTGATTCAAAATAAAAATCCTCTTCCTCCTTCTCTAACTGCAGATAGGAGGGTGAACCAGAGTCCTCTGATAATTCTCCTTCGCAAAGCTCTGAATCTGAGACAAGATGTTTAGAAGATGAACTTCTAGGCTGCTTTTTGGCCGAGCTGTCTTTCATAGCCGGAACCACAGCTGTCTTAAGCACCGACACCAGCCTATCTAGCTGAGATGTAGAAGGCACTGGATTCACCTGCTCAGTAGATTCTGCAGGGGCTTTAGCTTCTCTATCTGCATTCTTAGAAGGCTTGTCAGAAGCAGAGAGACTGCAAAATATAAGGAGACACAAGTAAACAGTCTAGTAACCCTCCTCTTTTTACCTTGATCTCTTCTTCCTTTTTTTTTTTTTTTTTAAGTCCGACATACCTAGATCCCTTGGGTGATCCTTACTCTCACCACCAGACTCCATAAGGAGCTACAAAAAGACAAGAAACAAAAGTAAGTAAGGTTGAGGAGTAAGGCAAGGGACACAGTAAAAAAGAATAAGGAACTGTAAGCAAGTAAATTGTGGCTTACCAGCACAGACAGAAATATGGAGGTTCAAATCCAGCACAAAAAAAAAAAAACGCTCAGTATCCCGTCAGTATCCACCGCACGCTAAGGCAGGGGGCCGAGAAATGCAAACTGGCTTGTTTTAATAAAGTTTTAGTGATGTACTGATGTCACAGCGTGCTACCACAACCTGAAAGTAAGCCACATGACGTCATAAAGATGCGGCAGTGAGGAAGCGTGCGGCGGACCTGATAGGCACAAAGGAGCGATGGCCAATCAACTGCACAGGCAGGGATAAGGCCAGACCGACCAACGGTTCTCTCAGGCAGCAAGACCCACGGTCGCTACAGCGGGAGCTTCAGGATGGAAGAGGGGAGAAACCACCCTGGACAGGGCCACAGTGGTCAGGTAAGCCTGCATTTTGTTTCTGGACAGGAAAAAGATGAAGGAAGCAGGGGTTAATGGAGCTTACTTATAATTTCCTGTCCAAGCATTGGGGAGGAGTTAACCATTTAGTGAAGTGCTGCCATTGTGACTGGAGAAATCTTAAACCAGGGGCCCACCACGACGTGTTTGGGGGCCCGCCTAACATTTTATATCTAAATGATCACTTATTTACATATCTATCTTTCTCCTACTGACTCATTTTGTTTATTAAATTGCATTTCTTACTGTCCCTTTATTTCTTGGGTGAATAGGCTGTGGGCCCACTGGGGAGATTCCCCTGTAGTATAGTATTTGAGGTTGAATAAATACATACGTTGATCCAGTCCAACCCATCTAGAAATACCCTCATTTCCTGCCTAACTGTTGATCCAGAGGAAAAAAAGTCCCACCAGAATTATGAAGGAACCCATTTTAGAGTCCTACATCAGATCGGGTGTACTTAGTACTCTATGTGCATAAGTGATGCGCATGCACATAGAATACAGAAACTGTTGGGACCTGTCAGAGGATGCAGCGGAGGAGTGAGAGACGGGTAAGTTGTTTAACTTTGTTCCCGTCTCCTGAACGTTTTGTGAATGTAGGTAAGACACAGCTCCTTTACCTCTTATCCTTCAATAAAAGTGAATAGCAAAAAGGGGTTTTTAACCAATGGAGATACCCTTTAAGAGAAACTGCAGAGGACAGAAAGAAGAGGAGAAGGAGGGGAGATGTGTAAGCAGAGCAGTGTCTATGATGAGGCTGTGCAGACACTACAAGAAGGCAATGAGTGGTGGGCAATTAGCAGAACTCATTAAAAACATTAAGAATTTAATGACAAAGCAAGAACAGATAAATATGTTTAACAGAACAGGTTTTACTCAGAACAGGAATAGGCATGGATGACCAAAGAAGTTGAGTGCATATGCTCAGCGTCATATCCAGAGGTTGTCTTCTGCAAATAGACTTATAACTGCTACCGCAATTGATGCAGAGGTTAAAGTGGTAGGTGGTCAACCTGTCAGTGATCAGACCATACGCCATACACTGCAAACAATTGGTCTGCATTGCTGTTGTCCCAGAAGGATACCTCTTCTAAAGATGATGCACAAGAAAACCAGCAGTTTGCTAAAGACATGCAGACTTAGGGCAGGGATTAATGGAACCATGTCCTGTAGTCTGATGAGACCAAGATAAACATAATTGTAGGAAAGTGTATCTTGCCTACGGTAAAAAAATGGTGGTGGGGATTTGATGGTTTGGGGTGCATGAGTACTGTGAGCACTGGGGAGCTAGGGTTCATTGAGGGAACCATTAATGCCATGATGTTTTTTGATATACACACAGGTCCCGATGGGGTTGTACTGTATGTGCATGCATACAAAAGAATTTTGGAGAAGAGTGAGACCGGGGAAGTTCCTTTTGTTCCTGGCTCCTGCAGGCTTTATTCAAGCATGGGAGGTACAATAAGGCATAGCTCCTTTACCCCTCATTCCTCAATTAAACTGAAAACCCCCAATCTCCTTTTCTCCAGTGGAGATACCCTTCAAGCAGAGCATGATTCCCTCCCTTTGGAAACTGGCATGTAGGTCAGTATTCCAACATGATGACAAACTGAGGGTAAAAGGTGCAGGACTCTCCAAACATGTATTACGAACTAAACACTATTGATTATCTGTGGGGCAACCTCAAATGCACAAGGCACCAGATCTGTAATGGAGTAGTGGAAGAGGATTCCAGTGGCAACCTGTGAAGCTCTAGCAAATTTCATGCCCACTGGAGTGGTAACCACAAAAAATATTGACACTGGGCACATTCTACAGTAGACATTTTTCACTTGTGTACTCACTTTTGTTGCCAGCAGTTTACATAAATGGCTGTGTGTTGAGTTTTGAGGGAAAGCAAATTTACATTGTTATACAAGCTGTACACTGACTTTACACTGTATCAAAGTGTCATATCTTCAGTATTGTCCCATGAAAAGATATAATAAAATATTAACAAAAATGTGAAGGGTGTACTCATTTTTGTTAGATACTGTATATATATATATGTATTGCATATAAATATAAAGCTATAAACTGTTCTTTTGGCATGGTAAGCAAAAAAAACACACCTTACACATATGTAAATGAAAAACATATATTTTGATATGTTGATTAATCAAGTTACTGTTACAATAAACAAAAGATTATTTAGAAATAAAACACGTAGCAAGTACAATATATACAATACAAAGGATAACTTGTTGACTACATTACTTACCACAGGAAGAAATATTTCAACATGAGGCTTAGCTAATATTCTGGCCCGCATCCTGCAAATCACACATGACATCCTCCTGGCATGGCTTCCACCCTGTCCTTCAGTTCAGTATTCAGTCTCCCAGCTTTAGCATCCTGGATGCTCTGTCCCCAAACTTCCATCTCTCGAATTCTTTATTCTCAGTTCTCTTCACTCTGAATTCCCTAAAATCTCTGTCCTCAAGGAACCATCTACCTTTATCCCAATTCCAGGATCATCCCCTCTCTCCAACATGTATATGTTAACAAGTGAGATAATAAATTCAACTTACCTTGGTCAAATTGTGTTGAGGAGACCTTTTCGCATACATTAAAGGACAATTATACTCACCTCTCCCTTGCTCATCTTCCTTCTCTTAGTATTACCCAGGCTGAGGACCTAAAACACTAAGGAGCATATTTATAAACCATAGCTAGTTTCGTCATTCCGCTATCGCAGGACATCACAATGTCAAAGATCGTTATTTTTGACATTTATTAAAAAAACGCTTGTTTTCGCTTTTGCGTAAAGTATGTATATGTTTCATTTAGAGGCCTATTTATAAAGCAGAGAAGGTGAAATTTCGCCCCTTTGCTGCCTTTTGCATTTTTTTGCAGTTTTACCAGAATTTTCGCCAAACATCGTTAAGGCATTTTTCATAGCATTAAATGAAAATCAAAGCAGTATTTAAGTGCCAAAATGTGGATTTTTGTCTGAGGTGGCGTAAATGCATCTATGGGGAATAGGCCCAGAAATTCTTTTACTTACTGGAATATTCCATTAACATGACTATTTCTTACACAGCACTATGGTATGTTTCAATATTAATATAACTTGTTTGATAATAAGTGCCATTTTGCAGAAAAAAAATACTAAAAAAACGTGTTCTATGAATAAACGGAGAAAATTCGTCTGGGTGAGTTTTACACTATTTTCATATCATTTTCTGAAAAAAACACCACATGTGCAAGGAAAAGGCACAGAAGCAAGCAGATGCACACCAGGGGAAAGAAGGATGGTAAGTACATGTTAGCAGCATCTCAAAAAAATAAAAACCTTGCGAGGTCAAAGTTTTGGGGGGCTGTCACCAAAAAGTTTTTTGGGGGGTGGACATACTAATTAATTAGGATAGTTAGTTACGGAGGATGGCGATAAAGCAAAAGTCTCTGTATACACTATAGAAGATCCAAGTACAGATAGCATAGCATATAGTAGCAATAATGGTGTAAAAGATGCAAGTGCACTTTCGTTAACAGGATATGGTGCAAAAACATCTAAATAAGGTTAATATTAATAAATCTTGACCAGATAAAATGCATCCTTGAGTCCTTAGGGAGCTAAGTTCAGTTTTATCTAGGCCATGGTTTCTTATTTTTGCAGATTCCCTCATGTGTGCCTCTGGATTGGAAAAAACTGATGTAAATCCAATATTCAAAAAGGGTAGTCATTCACAGCTAGCTATTTACAGACCTGTAAGTTAAACTCAGTGGTGGAGAAGATACTGGAAAGTTTGGTACGGGAACATATTCTAGAGTATGCTTCAAGGACTGACATTATATGTAACTATCAACATGGATTTAGGAGGAATAGATCTCATCAAACTAACTTGCTTGGCTTTTACCAGTAAGTGAGTAGGAATGTAGACTTTGGCATAGCAGTAGACGTAGTACAGTATACTGTATAAATTTTATCGAATATTGAAAACTTCAGAGGATGTGCAATCATTGCAGGGGGGATCTAGATAGATTATCACATTGGGCTGCTAAGTGGCATCCCACTGTTGATAAATGTAAGGTGATGCATTTTAAAACTCCCAAAAATTCTTGTGCTGCTTATACTATAAATGGCTCTTTTTTAAGTGAATCCCTGTTGGAAAAGGATCTTGGAGTTTTGGTGGATAACAAACTTAAATGAATAGTCCTCAGCAAAAGTGAACTTTTCCTTTAATGAAAAGATTGAAGCCCGGGGGCTAAGCAGTTATGCCTTACCTTCTGCTCTTCACAGCCTAATATAAGCTTCATATTTAGCTCTAGTTACAGAGACATGGCTAGATCAGAAGATCATGGCTAGATCTAGAAGCTACTGTACCACTCATTTACTCAGTTTTACACTGTGAGAGGCAAGATAGGAGGGGAGAAGGAGTTGCTCTCTGCTTCATATCCAGTTTGAACATTAAACCCCTTGCTGTAACCCCCACCCACTATTTTAAATGCCTTGCAGCCCAACTCTCAGCAAACATACAAAAACAAAACAAACATACTGCATGCCTACTGCCCCCCTGATGATGGCTCAGCCTTTCTCAAGGAAATAGCAGAAATTGTATCCTGCTTAACATAAACACCCCAGATGGATAATTGGATGGGTGGATACAAACGCCTCCCAGTTAGAAAGATAATTACTTCTTTCTATGAATGAACTGGGCTTCTCTCAAGCCATCAACTTCCCCACCCACAAAAAAGGCCACACTTTGGACCTCATATTCCACTCAGAACTTTTAATATCCAACATGGAAAATGATCCAGTAGTCTGTTCAGACCACCACACCATCCACTTCTCCCTTAGCACCAGCTTTAAAGGGCATCTATAGTGAAAAAAAAACACTTTGCCTTTTTGCTAAGTTAAATTCATGTACTCTGTGCTGCCTTAATCCTATCTCTGTCAGTGACTTTGTTTAACCATGGTGTCAGATCTGTGTGCAGCACTCCCCCCTTCCCCCTCCCCTCTGTTACCTCCTACATGTCTCATTTCCGGCTAACCGACAAGCTTATCATGTGCAGTAGGAGTTAAAGTTCAACATCCTGAAAAACACCCACGCACAGTGGCCAATAGAAAGCAAGCTTTCCTGGAAACACGGAAGAAGGAGAACAGTACAGTTTACGATCTCTCACTTTGTGACCCATCATCAATCAGTGAAAGCTATTAAGAAGGGGGGTCAAGTGCAGCCTTATATCTACCATCAAAGCTACCTCTTTCCCCCTGCTAATGCTCTGCTCTCTATGTTTATTACAGAGTAGGAGTAGAGGAATGCAATCACGTATTCTTCTAACTGGTGTATCTCAGGACAGAGAGGGAATCTGAAAAAAGTGAAGACACAGGCACAATCTAAATGGAGATCACAGTTCAGTACCTTACACCTGGCCACCAGACAAGTTCTATTCACAAATACTACAGTAAGCCATGTTCAGTTTAACACAGGTTTAAAATAGCAGGAAGTGAACTTGCGATCAGTGCTGTTCGTAAGTTCACTTACTTCACTTTACCACCAGGGCTGTTTGGGGGAATACCACGGGAAGGTCGCAGGCATCAGAGGAAGTCCTCTGGAACTCCCCTAACTGCTGTTCCTAAGGACGAAATCATTGGGGGATTGAGGGGGCACTTCAATGGTGCCCCCTGAACGCTTCAAACACATGCAATATATATATATATATATATATTATTTTTTTTTAAGGGGCAGTTTTTTTTCCCCTCTGCCACCTTTCCCTTTACCCCAGAGGTGCCGCCTGAGACAAATGTCTCACTCTTCCTCATTAGAGAAGTGGCCCGGGGCAGGTTCATTGGATAGTTTCAAAAGAAAGCAGGATGAGCTTCTGAAAACAAGGAATTTTGCAGGTTATAGTATTGGTACATAAAGTAGAGTAGGGATATTTCTGATTGCCATCTGGAGTCAGAAAGGATTTTTTCCCCCTTCATAATGATTTTTTTCCCTCTGGGTCAACAGTTAGGCAGGAAATGAGGATATTGCTAGATGGGTTGGACTGGATGGACGTATGTCTTTATTCAACCTCATATACTATACTAAAAACCAAAAGGTTAACCAGTACACTCTACTATCTGTCTCAGAGTTAATTAGCATTTGAATAAACATAGCATTCAAACAGAGTCAACAAAATCATCCAAACAGCCATAACTGGGTTCTTTTAGAGCATCAAAGACAAAACACTACAATTTAGATGTAATTTTTCAAAAAGAAAAAAGTGCAAAAATAAAACTGTGAGATTATTATAAAATGGCATACAGTATGTATACAGACGCTAATTAAAAAATAAAAGGCAGAAAATACACAGAATCTTGTGTCCTAGAGGCAAGGAAGAAGGTACAGGACATACCCCAATCAGATTGGTATGATTCCATAGATCATATAAACACCTCAGTTAATTATTATTGTTGTTTATGATTTATGAATTTAATGTATACCTAACACAGGGAGGGTCAGACCAATGCATTCCCAGTATTCTTTTTATTTTTACTATAAAAGATGAAGACGCATGGTATCATTCCAGCGTTTAAAGGAAAAGTTCAGTAGAAAATATAATTATTTCTAAAATTCTTAGTTCTTAATTCGTATATTATGCATACCTAGTTAGTATACATATTTTCTTCCATTCTGAAAAATCAGTCGAATTTATACCCCTTGCAGTTGACATTAGTGAGCTGAAATTTCTAATGTAGCGTTCCTCTAGTGGCAAACATCTGGAACCGCTCCAATTCAGTGCTTGTCTGAAAGTAGTCTAAGGGTATAAGTGGAGTAGTTTTATACTCCTTTAAAGCAGCCCCCTTCTCTTTCCTAACTTTGCCTGAGAACATACCACCTCCAGTCTATAAGCTGAAGGGTTTTCCTAACAGCATAACATTACCTTTCCTGTAGTTAAACATTTAACATTATTATTTTTTTTTATATAAAATTCATTTAATGACAATATATCATGATCACTATTCTCTTAACTTCCTGCTACATATTACATTCATATATGTAATGAGCTCAGCATTGTTAGATATACTGTATGTAACTAGATTTAACAAAGAATCTTAAACATGCTCAAGTAGTATATTTAGAAACTTGATACCTTTCAAGGTGTTGTCAGTATTCTATATATGTAATATATAATATATTGTGCTGTTTTGAATAATATAAAATAATTCCATTTTTTAAATGTTCTTTTGTTCCCTCCCTCCACAGAATGGTGCTACAATGACTTGATTTCACCACTTTTTTTCACATCATTTGATGCTTCCTCAAGATACTCCCTTTTGTATGCCTCTAATTTTGCACGTCTTTATGGTAAGTATTTAGAGAAAGGCTTATCACAGATTCGTATAAACTGTTATCAAACTTTTATGGTATTCTTATAAGGGATAATAAAATTTACAACAAAATATATTCAGGTATGCTGTTAAATTTATAAGTCAAGTTTTCACTATAGAAAGACTGTTGCAAAAAAGGCAGCTCAATGCTGACCACGGCAAAACATAGCATAGCAGGGTATAAAATCAATACATTTTTTAAAAAATTAAGACAATATGTACAACTGTCTTCCAGTGGACTTTGTAATGGCAGGTTCATTGGTCAGTTTAAAAAAAAAGCTGGATGAGTTTCTGCAAACAAGGAATGTTGCAAGTTACTAGTATTGATACATAAAGTAGAGTTGATCCAGGGAAATTTCCGATTGCCACTTGGAGTCAGGAAGGAATTTTTTCCCCCTTCATAGATTTGGTGGGTGTTTTTTGCCTTCCTCTGGATCAACAGTTAGGCAGGAAATGAGGATATTGCTAGATGGGTTGAACTGGATGGACGTATGTCTTTATTCAACCTCAAATACTATACTATACTATACAATACCTAAGTATGTGCAATAAAGATGAACAATTTAAGTAATAAAGATAAGTAAAGATTTTTTTTCCTGCCTGGTTAATGAGGCCATGTTTCCTTCCAAAATGAGCCCCTTCAAGTTAAATTCAAAGTTTATTTTTAACCTTTCGCTTTCTATTTCCTTTTCGCTTTAATCTTCCTAAATTGTGGACTATATCTCTTCTCTTAGTTTTTGAGCTAAAGACACAAACGTAGTTTGAACATGTAAGACACACAGAGAATTGTCAATCAAGGAATTTGTCCCTTTACTTTGAAAAAATTGAGGCCACTTTCTTAATAAAATACATATGAATCAGAGGCATATTTACATACTCATAAAAACATATCCCCAACTAGACACCCCACACAGACACACACACTACAGACACCCCCTACACAAACATACTTCAACCTTCCACAAATAAATATCTTTATATTATTACATAACACCAATTCCAGTTAAAATACACTTACCTACTGTCATGGAACATGCATTACAGAAGTTAAGCAATAATACAATTTTTTTTAAAGCATTGTAAAACTAAATGCAGTTAGACAGAAAAGGGATGTCCAGCACATCCTTACAGATTTCAGCCAATCATTGGCTATGCTTGAGAGATGGTAAATGCTGTTTGAGCTGAAATGTGTACAGTTATTGTGTTCGCACTAATTAGTATGGGGGAACCCGATTAACAACTGCACTGTGTTTTGATCTATACTCCTTTAAATGGTGCACAGTTTAAGGACAATCCACCCTCATAAGAACATCTTTTAGAAAGAATGACCTCTTTAAAATACGTTGTTATATCCTACTTTGTCCTATGAATTCATTACTGTATGCCTGCTATGCTTCTGGATGCCTCATCGAAACTGAGCAATTTAGAAACCTGTACTGAGCCTGCGCATGCTCAGAAGAGGCAGATAGGGGATTAACATTGTCATTGGCTGTGATGTCAACTGTCAAATCCATAGCTGACAGTTGCTAACTGGAAGAACCAGGAAGCAGAAACGGGAAACATGACATTGTGCAGGATTTCAGGTTAGACTTATATATTTCAGATTTCAAACTATTACCGTTTAGGGTTTTGGGGGGTGATTTAGTGCATGCTTGGTGGGCATTTTTCATCAAAATGCCGGATGCATCTATTTTTGCATATTATTTTGTATTTTCTTGTAATATTGATTTCTTGTTTCTTTCTTTTACAGGCAGTAGTGGGTGGTCTCCAGCCACTGGGGATAAGCAACCCTGGCTTCAGATTGATTTGAAGCAGAAATATAAGATCATGGGAGTAGCCACTCAAGGGACCCATAACACTTATTATGACTGGGTGACTAGGTACATTGTGCTTTATGGGGATAGGCCAGACAGCTGGAAACCTTATTTTCAGCAAGGAACTAACTGGGTAAGTCTAAGTCTTTAAAACAAAAAAGTCCTTGAATCCCTTATAAAATACTGTATCCTTCACAATACACAATATCACTTCTGTGGAATTCACATCAAAGCTGTGGCCTCTCAGTGGTGAGATGCAATTAATATTTAACAGTAAACTTTTATGTAAGTGATTTTTGTTTGCTGTGAATTATCAGCGGATGCTGAATATGGTATATTAGAGTCTAATGCACTTTGGATAAATGATTTAGTACAATATTGTCTATCAACCAAAGCTCTTTCACTGAGCTCAAAGTAGCCATATGGCTTGCCAATATTTGACAAATTCTGATCCAACTGGATTTTGCTTATGGGCCAAAAACAAGAAAGAAGAAATAGAGCCAATTCAATCATACTGTGTATGGGTACCTGACCGAACAATCCCCATACAGAGTATAGGAGGTAGGTCAGTTAGGGTAATGTATGTGTTTGCCACGTACATTACCAATGGAACCTGGAATGTTAAGTTCAGTTTTATCTAGGCCATTGTTTCTTATCTTCTCACATTTACTTTTGTCCAGAGATGTGTAAAGATGGGTACACACGATGAGATATTTCGGTCCGATCGACTGATAGTTCAGTGTATCGGTCGATCAGACCGAAATTATCGCATCCGAATCTGCCCATGTCCGATCGACCGTTCGTCCAAATCGGACGATCAGACAGGGTGGAAAACATCGTCCGATCGCGCGGTCCTCTATGGACCGCACGATCGGTCACGGTGACTATCGGACGCGGCTGCTTTTGGCGCGACCGACAGTCCTTCCTCCTGGCCGACCGTTCGAAAGTATCGAACGGTCGGTCAGGAGGAAAAATCGCTAGGTGTGTACCTAGCTTTACTGAATAAGAAAATAGCTGATGTATCTAAAAGTGCCACGTACACTGGCCAATGTTGCGAACTATCCAACATGCGAGTAGACCGTTCCATTGACTGGCCAAAAAATTTGGCCGTTCTTGTAATGCGATACTGGATTGTGGAATCGATAGCAATTATGATCGGGAAAGTCGGTTTTAATTAAATGAAAAATAACCTCACAATAGACAAAATTAGACAATAATCCCCAAACAAATTGAATGTCGAACAATATGTACCGCGTATGGGGATCGGTCAGTTCCGTGTGTGCTGTTACCACAGCATGCATGCTGATAGATACCAATGCAATCTGTCGGCACACATGCTGTGGAATCGCATGTGTATGGCTAGCTTTAGCCAGACTGCACAGAATCTGATACATTTAAAGAATGTATTAGCATTATAAAGTTTAAAAGACAACTACACATGAAAAATTACCTGTACTTGGCATGTCCACCCCCAAAACTATATTTTAACCCACTACTGGCCCAACTGTGTGGTGTTGAAAAACATTTCTGCTCCAAATGGCTGCCCTGCAAGGTTTGTTCAAAGTCCAAAAAAGTAAAGAGCAGGAGCCTGGCTGTGTCCCAAAAGGTCTCGGCCTACTGCCTCTCCTCCGTGAAAAGATTGGCATGCTCAGTGAAGCTCTCCCTCTAAGCTCTCCCTCCCACTAACTCCAAGCCACTTCCTGTAGTGTACGACTCCCTATCCCACCCCCAACCGCTATAGTTATTTGTTTAAAAAAATAAATAAATCTAAGCATTACTTAAGGTTCGTACTCAAGTCGCTGACCCGCGACGCACAGTGTGTACCAACGAGCGTTTAGCTGATAGTTGGCCTGTGTATGGGCACTTTATCGGCCGAAATGGACGCTCGTTCAGTAATCTGAGAGTGATCACCGAATCTGTTCAGTTATCCGAACACACACACTGATCTCATACATGGGCTGATTATCGGGCGAAAGGCTAGTTCGTACACATCACGGTTCGGCACCTGCGATCGCATGTGTGTGCAAGCCTTTTCTTTACTTCATTCCACTGTTGTCCTGTAATGTCTGCAGCCATGTCCATGATTGGTTGGCTGTCTCTCAGCCAATCACGGACACGGATACAGGTCCGGCCCTCTGCTTGTTGTTCCAGCAAGCAGAGAGCTGGGTTTGCAGTGCCAGGGGAATGAAGCAAAGTAAGTATTGCTAGGATCGTTTTTTTTGTTTGTTTTTTTTTACAAATAAATATAGCGTTTGGGGTGGAATAAAAATTTATCTGAGGGTGGACATGCCCTTTAATTTATAAATCAACTTTTAAAGGAGAACTAAACCCAATTTTTTTATACTCCAGAATCTGAAAACAACCCTCTAAAAACAGCAATAAGCTATAAAATCCCACGTCAGTAAATTGTAAGTAAATGTAAGCCTGTTAAGAACTGGATGAGGTATCTGTGTGCATGTGCAGTGTCAGATCACACCTCCTGACCTCAGTCAAATGCTTTATGCACCTTCTTTATCTGTCCTGTAAAAGGATTGGCTAGAGATTATTAATGGGTGTGACCAATTGTAACAAGTTTCTGCCATAGCTAAGGACTGAGCATGTGCAGAACATAATGGTCGCTGACCAAACTGATACTAGAATGCTGTGAAGTAAAGCACAAACCATATGTTATTTAGGTAAATTTCCCAGCGCCCGTATCAAATTGAGAGATAAGACACAGATTACTGGTTTTATATTAAGGTGTTCTGCCTTCTGGTTCAGTGTTGTTCTGTGGCTTTAGTTATCCGTAAGCAATGAGCGAGGAACCCTTTGATTTCCATCAGATCCCTCCTCTTTATTTGCTCAGTTATCAACAGGTTTTAGGCATGGGTTTATCTTTGGGGTTTCAGGTGTTGGGGCTACTTACATAGGACTGGGAGGTGGACTCCCTTCCCCTACAAAGTTAATAAATAAATTAAACTCCACTAACTAACCCCTGGCATTCGAGGGGTGGGGCTAGGGCATTTTAAGGGTGGGTTGTGGATAGGAGACATTCTTGTAGATTGTACATTTCTAGGCACTTTGGCCATGTGGATCCTGGCATTTGACCAATCCTGTCTTAGCAATTTTATTTATCAGGCTCAAGATTCCTTTAAAACAAAAAAAGTTTTGCCCATCTACTGGTCCCAACATTTATTATTCTTTCTAAAGAATAGATCTGTAGCCAATGTTCTCATATATGTGTAAGTTCAAACTAGACTTTGCATGAAATAATGAATCTTTCAGGCAAATGGACTAACAGCCATATACTTCAGTGACCCTGCAAAATTTCTGGATCCTGATCAAATATGCTAAGCCAGTGCAGTTTAAGGCTGGGTACACACAGGCGATTTTTTTGTCTAGACCGACCATTTGGCACAATCGAGTGGTCAGCCGGGACGAATCACTGTCAGCCGCAGCGAAAATGAAGTCCATTTGAGAACGCATGATCGTCCCAGATTTACCGACATTTCTGATCACCCTTTCACGCGATCCGGGCGAATGGGAGACATACATTGGTTAGTCGATTTTTTGACCTGACCGACTGATACGAAAATATCGGTCAGATTACCCGAAAAATCGCCCTGTGTAACCAGCCTTATAGTTTCTCTAATCTGTAATTCTCTTGTAATATGCTGACTGATAAAATAACATACAAATACATTATAATATAGCCAGGGATAGATTAGGAGTGTTAGTTTTTCAAATAAAGACTTTATTCAGCCAAACTTTTTATTATCTTTATAGACATTCTTTGGCAATGTCAATTCATCGGGAGTGAAGGAGCATCGCCTATATTATCCCATCAAGGCTCGATACGTGCGCTTTGTACCAGTGGCATGGAACCCAAAAGGAAAGATTGGGCTTCGTGTGGGTCTTTTTGGCTGCCCGTACCGTAAGTAATTGCCTTATTTTTTACAACTACCGTATTTAAATAAAACATTATAGGTATCTGAGCTTCACCTCAGGAATGAAATGGAATATTAAGATAAGTGAAAAATGAATTTAGCCAAACCAGGAAAGTTTCACCGCAATAAAGGAGAAGTAAATATTGAAATCTACCTTGTCCTGTTGATTGTCCATATTTTTTTCAATGCAGTTAAAAGCCACCATCAGTGATCTAATGCTAATTTCATTTTAACCATTCCTGCATTTAAAGATGCAGTGTCAGATGAAAAGTCAGGAACAAAGCTAAATACTTTTAGTAGGGATGGACCAAAACTTAAACTCGAACCTGAATTTGAGATGGATTTTATGAGTCCGAACTTTCGGGTTTTCTGAACTCACAGGCATATTTTCTATAATTATTAAAAATTTGAATTTTGAAATCGACAACCCTTAACTTTAGCCCTCCATAACCCTAGAATGTGGCGCGTTACATTCAAGGGTTAGCGAACACAATATTTGAGGGTTATCGCCCAATTCAAGGGTAGCGAACGATATATTCGAGGGGTATCGCCGAATTCAAGGGTTACCGAATGCCGCATTTGAGGGTTAGCAAACAGCGATAACCCTCAAATGTTGTGTTTGCTAACCCTGGAATTTGCCTATAACCCTCGAATGTGGCATTCAGTAACCCTCGAATATGGTGATAACCCTCAAATGTAGCGTTCGTAAACCCTCGAATTCGTCGATAACCCTCGAATTTGGCCATAACCCTCAAATGTGGCGTTTGGTAAGCCTCGAATTTGCCAATAACCCTCGAAAGTTAGTGGTGAAATGTATGTGTAGCCCTCTGGTTACGCAGAATAGAAGTTTGGTATTTATAGTCTGGATTGGCACTAAAGGAGTCCTGTGTCTCCGCTATATGACAGATCAGGAATAACAGATTGGTGTGCCTCCACCCAGGATTAAGACAGGCTCCCTGGAAAGTTCAAGTAATTACTCTGTATTCACTTTATTCCACTGAACAGAATGGAAAAGTTTATTTAAGGCAGATATCAACTTTGTAACAGTACTGAAGTGAGTGTTACAGAACCAGGAACTGGTGCATTGAATGCTGGAGGGTTTTACTATAGAGAAAGCAATTTCTTGGCAAGGGTTTCCTTCTTTCTGTTTACACCTTTATCATAGTCACTTTTTATCATACCAGTTCTCTCTTTGCTTCCCCCTCACTTCTTAAAGGGCAAGTCCAGCCCTGAAATGAAAACTTACATACAGGAAAATCACCACCCAAAACGGTAATAGTTTGAAATCTGTAATCCTGCACAATGTCCTGTTTCCCGTTTCTGCTTCATGGTTCTTCCAGTTAGCAACTGTCAGTTATGGATTTGACAGTTGACATCACAGCTAATGACTGAATGTTAATCCCCTGTCTGCCTCTTCTGAGCATGCCCAGGCTCAGTATAGGTTTCTGAATTGCTCAGTTTCCACAAGGCACCCAGAAGCATAGCAGGCATACAGTAATGAATGCATAGGACAAAGTAGGATATATCAACATATTTTAAAAAGGCCATTCTATCTAAAATGTTTTTATGAGGGTGGAGTTGTCCTTTAACTTCCTTCCTGGTTACCTGACTCCTCCCCCTCACTTCCTAGTCTAGGCCTCTTAAAACCTCTATGATACAGGATGAGTAGCTGGGAAGTATCCCCAGCTTATCTACATATGTGTTCCGCAGACCATTTCCAAGGTCCCAGAGCCATTCACAGTAAGTTACCATTGCTATTTAATTGTTTTCAAAGTATCTTTTCCCATTGACTTTAATAGGTTCACGTTAGAACTATAGAGCTTTTACTGAAGTTCTATAGTTCTAAAACTAACCAAACCAAGTTCATCCATCTCTAACTACGGTATCAGCTGTTGCTTGCATTTAATTGCAGCAAATCTGTAAACAGAACAAATTGTATCTTTTAAATACAAATTATAACTACCGTATATACTCGAGTATAAGTCGATCCGAATATAAGTCGAGGTACCTATTTTTACCTGAAAAAAATTGTAAAATTCAAAGGGGAACTAACAGCAGGAATGGTGGAGCAAAGGACAGGGTAAAAGTCAACAGGGACACTGGTGGATAACAGTCAAAGTGACTACTGGTGGATAACAGTTCCAAAGGGAATGGGTGAAAGAGTCTCAGGACACTGGGGGATAACAGTCAAAGTGACACTGGTGGATAACAGTCAAAGTGGACACTGGTGGATAACAGTTCAAAGGGACACTGGTGGAAACAGTCAAAGGGCACTGGTGGATAACAGTCAAAGGGACACTGGGGATAGAAGACAAAGGGAAACTGGTGGATAGCAATGCAAAGGGACATGGTGGATAACAGTCAAAGTAAAGTGACCATGGTGGATAACAGTCAAAGGGACATGGTGGATAACAGTCAAAGGGACATTGGGGATAACAGTCAAAACATGACACTGGTGAATAACAGTCAAAGGGAAACTGGTGGGATAAACAGTACAGTGACACTGGTGGATAACAGTCAAAGGGACACTGGTGGAACAGTCAAGTTACTGGGGATAACAGTCAAGGGAAACTGGTGGATAACAGTCAAAGGGAAACTGGTGATAACAGTCAAAGGGACACTGGTGGATAACAGTCAAAGTGACATGGTGGATAACAGTCAAGGGACACTGGGGGATAACAGTCAAAAGGGACCAATGGTGGATGAATAGTCAAAGGGACATGGTGGATAACAGTCAAAGTATCACTGTGGATAAAGTCAAAGGGACACTGGTGGTGATAACAGTCAAGTGACACTGGTGGATAACAGTCAAAGGGACCCTGGTGGATAACATTCAAGTGACACTGGTGGATTAACAGTCAAAGGGACACTGGTGGATACAGTCCAAGTGATACTGGTGGTAACAGTCAAAAGGGAAAATGGGCGGATAACAGTCAAAGTGACACTGGTGGATAACAGTCAAAGGGACACTGGTGGATAACAGTCAAAGGACACTGGTGGAAATGTCAAAGGGACACTATGGGATAACAGTCAAAGTGATGGGGAAAAAGTCAAAGGAACTGGTGGAAGATACAGTCAAATGACACTGGGTAATAGTCAAAGGTACACTGGTGGAAACAGTCAAAGTGATACTGGTTGATAACAGTCAAAGGGGACACTGGTGGATAACATTCAAGTGATATGGTTGATAACGTCAAAGGGACACTGGTGGATAACAGTCAAAGGGACACTGGTGGATACGTCAAGGACACTGGTGGATAACAGTCAAAGGGACACTGGTGGATAACAGTCAAAGTGACACTGGGGATAACAGTCAAAGGGACACTGGTGGATAACAGTCAAAGGGACACTGGTGGATAAAGTCAAAGTGACACTGGTGGATAACAGTCAAAGGAGGACACTGGTGGTAAAGTCAAAGTGAACTGGTGGATAACAGTCAAAGGGACACTGATGGATAACAGTCAAAGGGACACTGGTGGATCACGTCAAAGGGACACTGGTGGATAACAGTCAAAGTGATATGGTGGATAACATAAAGGGACACTGGTGGATAGCACGTCAAAGGGACACTGGTGGAAACAGTCAAAGTGACACTGTGGATAAATAGTCAAGTGGACACTGGTGGATAACAGTCAAAGGGACACTGGTGGATAACGTCAAAGGGACAACTGGTGGATAACAGTCAAAGGGACACTGGTGGATAAGTCAAAGGGACACTGGTGGATAGCAATCAAAGGACAGGTGGATAACAGTCAAATCAAAGTGACACTGTGGATAACAGTCAAAGGGCACTGGTTGAAACAGTAAGGGACACTGGGTGATAACAGCAAAGAACTGGGAACAAGTCAAAGGGACACTGGGTTGATAACAGTCAAAGGGACAAGGGTGGAAGATAACAATCAAAGGGACACTGGTGGCTAACAGTCAAAGTGATACTGGTGGATAACAGTCAAAGGGAAACTGGTGGATAAAAGTCTCAAAGGGAACTGGTGATAACAGTCAAAGGACACTGGTGGATAACAGTCAAGTGACCACTGGTGGATAACAGTCAAAGGGACACGGGTGGATAACAGTCAAAGGGACACTGGTGGATAATCAGTCAAAGGACACTGGTGGATAACAGTACAAGTGATATGGTGGTAAACAGGAAAGGAGGACACTGGTGGGATAACAGTCAAAGTGGACACTGGTGGATAACAGTCAAAGGGACCACTGGTGGATAACAGTCAAAGTGACACGGGGATAAACAGTCAAGGGACACTGGTGGATAACAGTCAAAGTGATACGGTGGATAACAGTCAAAGGGACACTGGTGGATAGCAGTCAAGGGACACTGTGGATAACATCAAAGTGATACTGGTTGGATAACCGTCAAAGGGACACTGGTGGATAACAGTCAAAGGGACACTGGTTGTAACAGTCAAAGGGACAGTGGTGGTAACGTCAAAGGGTCACTGGTGGGAAACAGTCAAAGTGACACTGGTGGAAACAGTCAAAGGGACACTGGTGGATAACAGTCAAAGGGACACTGGTGGATAAAAGTCAAAGGACAACTGGTGGATAACAGTCAAAGGGACACTGGTGGATAACAGTCAAAGGACACTGGTGGATAACAGTCAAAAGGGACACTGATGGATAACAGTCAAAGGACACTGGTAAACATCAAAGGACACTGGTGGATAACAGTAAAGTGATACTGGTGGATAACATTAAAGGGACACGGTGGATAGCAGTCAAAGGACACTGGTGGATAACAGTCAAAGTGACACTGGTGGATAACAGTCAAAGTGACACTGGTGGATAACAGTCAAAGGGACACTGGTGGATAACAGTCAAAGGGACACTGGTGGATAACAGTCAAAGGGGACACTGTGGATAACAGTCAAAGGGACACTGGTGGAGATAGCAATCAAAGGGACATGGTGGATAACAGTCAAAGTGACACTGGTGGTAAGTCAAAGTGACACTGTGGATAACGTCAAAGGGACAATGTGGGATAACAGTCAAAGGGACACTGGTTGATACAGTCAAAGGGACAATGGTGGATAAACAGTCAAACTGACACTGGTGAATAACAGTCAAAGGCACTGGTGGATAACAGTCAAAACTGACACTGGTGGATAAACAATCAAAGGGACTGGTGGTAACAGTCAAAGTGATACTGGTGTAACAGTTCAAGGGAAACTGGTGGATAACAGTCAAAGGGAAACTGGTGGATAACAGTCAAAGGGACACTGGTGGATAACAGTCACAAGGACACTGGTGGATAACAGTCAAAGGGACACTGGTGGTAAACAGTCAAGGGACACTGGTGGATAATAGTCAAAGGGAATGGGGGATAACAGTCAAAGTGATATTGGTGGATAACAGTCAAAGGGACACTGGTGGATACAGTCAAAGTGACCACGGTGGATAACAGTCAAAGGGACACTGGTGGATAACAGTCAAAGTGACACTGGTGGATAACAGCCAAAGGGACACTGGTGGATAACAGTCAAAGTGATACAGGTGGATAACAGTCAAAGGGAAACTGGTGGATAGCAGTCAAAGGGACAACGGGTGGATAACAGTCAAAGGGACACTGGTGGCTAACAGTCAAGGGGAAAACTGGTGGATAACAGTCAAAGGGAAACTGGTGGGCTAACAGTCAAAGTGAAACTGTGTGGATAAGTGTAAGGGAACTGGTGGATAACAGTCAAAGGGACACTGGTGATAACAGTCAAGGGACACTGGTGGATAACAGTCAAGTGACACTGGTGGATACCAGTCAAAGGGACACTGGTAGATAACAGTCAAAGGGACACTGGTGTGATAACAGTCAAAGTGAACTGGTGGGTACAGTCAAAGGGACACTGGTGGGCATAACAGTCAAAGGGACACTGGTGGATAACAATCAAGGACACTGGTGGATAACAGTCAAAGGGACACTGGTGGATAACAGTCAAAGTGACACTGTGGATAACAGTCAAAGTGAATGGTGGTAAAGTCAAAGGGACACTGGTGGATAACAGTCAAGGGGACATGGTGTACAGTCAAAGGGGCACTGGTGGATTACAGTCAAAGTGATACTGGTGGATAACAGTCAAAGGGGAAACTGGTGGATAACAGTCAAAGGGACACTGGTGGATAACAGTCAAAGTGACATGGTGGATAACAATCAAAGGGATCAAACAGAAGCAATTCAGAGCGCATGTCTTGAGTATTCAAATCAATTTATTAAACACAGGATGCGCGTCAAGTGTTTAATAAATTGATTTGAATACTCAAGACTGGAGCGCTCTGAATTGCTTCTGTTTGGATACTGTTACCATTGGCTATGGTTTTGGAGCAGCACCAGCGATTTCAACAATATACTATAGGAGTGCGGGGGAAACATCTACTTTTAACAATCAAGGGAACTGGTGGATAACAGTTAAAGTGACACTGGTGGAAACAGTCAAAGGGACACTGGTGGATAACAGTCAAAGTGATACTGGTGGTAACAGTCAAAGGGACAATGTGGATAACGTCAAAGTGATACTGGTGGATACAGTCAAAGGGGAACACGTTGGATAACAGTCAAAGGGACTGTGGATAACAGTCAAAGGGACACTGGTGGATAAACAGTCAAAGGGACCATGGTGGATAAACAGCACAGTGACTTGTGGATAACAGTCAAAGGTGACACTGGTAGAAACAGTCAAAGTGACCATGGGTGGATAACAGTCAAAGGGACACTGGTGGATAACAGTCAAAGGGACACTGGTGGATAACAGTCAAAGGGACACTGGTGGATAACAGTCAAAGTGACACTGGTGGATAACAGTCAAAGGGACACTGGTGGATAGCAGTCAAAGGGGACACTGGTGGATAACAGTCAAAGGTGATACTGGTGGATAACAGTCAAAGTGATACTGGTGGATAACAGTCAAAGGCACACTGGTGGCTAACAGTCAAAGGGACACTGGTGGCTAACAGTCAAGGGGACACTTGTGGATAACAGTCAAAGTGATACTGGTGGATAACAGTCAAGGTGACACTGGTGGATAACAGTTAAAGTGACACTGGTAAATAACAGTTAAAGTGACACTGGTGGATAACAGTCAAAGAGACACTGGTGGATAACAGTCAAAGGGACACTGGTGGATAACAGTCAAAGTGACACTGGTGGATAACAGTCAAAGGGACACTGGTGGATAACAGTCAAAGGGACACTGGTGGATAACAGTCAAAGTGACACTGGTGAATCACAGTTCAAAGGGAAACTGGGGATAACAGTCAAATAGGGACACTGGTGGATAACAGTCAAAGTGATACTGGTGGATAACAATCAAAGGGTCCAAACAGAAGCAATTCAGAGCGCAATCCAGTCGTGAGTTCAAATCCATTTATAAAACACTTGAGTTTCGGCGTCACGTGTTCAATAAATTGATTTGAATACTGGAGACTGGAGTGTGCTCTGAATTGCTTTGTTGGATAATGTTACCATGGCTATGGTTTTTGGAGCAGACCCAGCGATTTCAACAATATACTATAGGTGTGCGGGGGGAACTATGTCTACTTTTAACATCAAAGGGGACACTGGTGGATAAACAGTAAAGTGACATGGTGGATTACAGTCAAAGGGACATGGTGGATAACAGTACAGTGATACTGGTGGCTAACGTCAAAGGGACACTGGTGGATAACAAGTCAAAGGGACATGGTGGATAGCAGTCAAAGGGACACTGATGGATAACAGTCAAAGTGACACTGTGGAAAGCAGTCAAAGGGACACTGGTGGATAAACAGTCAAATGGACACTGATGGATAACAGTCAATGGGACATGGTGGATAACAGTCAAAGGGACACTGGTGATGAAGTCAAAGGACACTGGTGGAAACAGTCAAGGGATACTGTGGATAACCGTCAAAAGTGACATGGTGGATAACAGTCAAAGGGACACTGGTGGATAACAGTCAAAGACAAGCTGGTGGATAACAGTCAAAGTGACACTGGTGGATAACAGTCAAAGGGACACTGGTGGATAACAGTCAAAGTGACACTGGTGGATAACAGTCAAAGGGACACTGGTGGATAACAGTCAAAGTGATACTGGTGGATAACAGTCAAAGGGACACTGGTGTTGTAACAGTCAAAGGGACACTGGTGATAACAGTCAAAAGGGGACACTGGTGGTAACAGTATTGAAGTGATACTGGTGGATAACAGTCAAGGAAGGGAAACTGGGGGATAACAGTCAAAGGAAACTGGTGAAAACAGTCAAAGAGAAGCTGTGGTAAACAGTCCAAAGTGTGACAATGGTTGGAGAACAGCAAGGG
>JAACNH010002368.1:0-41152 GCA_019447015.1 Hymenochirus boettgeri
GACAGCTCAAGCAGGAGGGTGTATTGAAATCTTCACTTTTTTAACTTGTAGATCTCCGGACAGAGGTGGGAACTGAAGAATAAGGTACTCTTGGGGTTGGGGGAAGGGGAATTATAGAACACATAGAAAGAAGGGAAAAAAATTAAAATTTTCCACTAGATGCCCTTTAAGTTAGAAAATAAAATAGTGCTGCATCTCTACACTGTGTATTGCGGGGAAAGTCATGGCAGGCCGGTTCTGGGGTTTTTGGGCCCTAAGAAGTCTGCCCCTTGCTCTCTTCCCAATTTAAACTCCCACACTGATTGACTTGTGAGACAGAGTGACACCTTGAAGTATGACCCCCCACGTCTATGTGCATATGAAGGGCCCTGAAGAAAACTCAGCCAAAAGACGCATATATTGTGTGGATGATAGGCCCCCCGAACCTATACAAATTTATTCCGACGTGTGTGGGGTGACCACCAGCAACTTCAGTGTGTCCCCCTGGCCTCCAGTAAAGAAAAAACACTTGAAATGGTCCCTTCACCCTCTTAGTGCCCAAGCAGTTCCCCTATGTTGCATATGCCTAGAAACAACCTGGGTCGGGATTGCCTTATTGCGATTTTATACAATTATATAGCTTAATGTGAACCCAGGGCCATGTTTAAAAAGACAGTGGTACACTATTGTGTGATACCGCGCCACTATAATTGTCAATTGCGATTGTAATAATAATAAAACTACAAACTGAAATGTAATATTACAATTGCTTCGTCAATGATGATTGTGATCATCAATGTACAGTGGCCAATGCAATACCATGGCGGGTAGCCTACTACCGTTGTTGTTTTGTATGGCTGGTGAGTGATCAGAAAGGTATTGTGGGTGTACTTTACGTAGAACCAATGTAGATACATCATTGTATACCTTAAGCACCACAACCAAAAATCCAAAATAAAGTAACCACATCATTGGCATCGTGTTCAGGTACTGGATTATTGTGCAATGGATTGAATCAATAAATGAAGTGAAGCAGGCGTGGAAAATATTTACATTGCATGTTAGATGTCCCTGTTACCTTGATGTAAAAAAACAATGCTCTTGCTCTGAGGGGGTTTGGTTTAATAGCGATTTATCAACTTTCTTTTGTGCGTAAAAAAGTGAGCCTAGCGTAAATGATGGAATATTTTCTGTTCTTTGAAGTCAGAAATAAATTAAAGCCGTGCAGCTTGGTTTTTAGTAGTGAACCTCCAGCGCCAGGTAACGGTCACAGACCAAACTGCAGTTAATATGAAAATGAAGGAATTGTTCAGTCGTGTGTCACAATTGCTAGGATGGAAGATTAAAATTAGACTGGTCGCTCCTGGCACACACTTGAATGCTTGTAAGCAGTTTTACCATGAAAGCTGATTTTGAAACAGGTAAACCACGAGTTTACAAGTACCCTGTTTACAATTGTTAATAATCAATGCCCGAAGGTACAAACCCACATGCACTTTGAATTCAGCAAACTTTAAAAAGGTGGATGTATGTTGGATGCATTTTTTCAACATTTGAGTCAGTGTTGGAATCAGTAAGTAAGTAATTTACAGTAAGTAAAATTTACAGCGAAAAATTTCACATTCCCAACGTTTTTTTTTTTTTTTTTGTTATTTAGTGTTGACATTTTACTACAGGAGTAGGTAAATACATTTTAACCATATAGCTAGGCTATGTTCACAATAGAAATGACGAAAGCGTTACAGCATTGTGGTTTTTCTGTCAGTTTGCATCCATTTTTTTCACAATGTGTATTACATTAGATATAAAGAAAATCAAAAGAAAACCCGGACAGAAATGCTGCATGCAGTGCGTTTTTTAAAACGGATGGAATAATACGGGAAGAACGGAATATTAACGCAGCAGTCGTGAACGATTATAATCTATGGGGTTTTACTGCCTGTCAGTTTTTTAAACAACACCTGCGTTTGAAAAAAAACGGATACATGATGTTAGTGTGAATGAGCCCTTAGATTTCTGTTTATTAATAACACACAGCAGCTAAGTAGCCGATAACTTGGTTAATGTACGGGGTCACATGGGCGTGCTGGGTAAGCATGAAAGTAGCACCCCCCCCCCAAATTAGGGGTTGGGTTTGGGCACATGAGGTGCTGAGTTACTTTGCACCATAGTCCGTTTGCTGAAAAGCCCAAATTACTGGTTTTCTAATTATTTTGGATTGAAAAAGCCAAAGTAACATGTTTTTTTCTATTTCTTCTTCTTCTTTTTCTTGACCGTTTTATTCTCGCTTTTGTGGACCGTATCTCCTACCAAAGTTTTGAGCTAACAGATGTGAAATTCAGTACAGACGTGCGGGGGGGGCATATAGGAGAAGTGTGCTACTTCTAGCTAAGGAATCCGCAGAAGACGTTACAGCGTTATCAGGGCAAATTTCCGGGACATTTTTTTCCCATAGACTTCTAATGGTAACAATCTCAAATGTGGATCTTTCAAACAAGTTTGTTTCATGGTCATAACTACAAATGGTGATACCCCCAACCCCCCCACACCGCACCAGGAACACCACTACTAACCTACATTTCCATTCCCATGGAAGCCATATTTAAAGGGTAACTAACGTCAAAAAAAATAATTTAGAATTTATCCTCCAATAAAAATAGTTTTATGGTTATTAAACACAAAAAGACTACCCTCTCCCAACCAGACCGGTACACACGCCTAACTGTTACTTATCCAGTAGGTGGAAAGCCATTATTTTAAAGGGTAAACTAAAGTAAAAAAAAAACCTATTAGATTTATTCTCAATTACAGATTAGTGTTATGTTGTATGTAAAACACAAAAAGACCATAACCTATCAAACCAGACCGGTACACAACACCTATGATCTACAATTCATTATGGTGGTAGCTCTATAAAGGTAACTAAAGTCAAAAAAACTAATTTAGATTTATCCTAAAAAAAATAGTTTTATGGTTGTAAACAGAAAAAATGACATACCTCCTAACCAGACCCGTACAACACAACCTACTGTTCTTAATCCATTATGGGGCGCCATAATTAAAGGGGTAACTAAAGTCAAAAAAAAAATTTAGATTTATCCTCAAAAGGATAGGTTATGGTTGTTGTAAACACAAAAAAGACATACCCCCTCAAACCGACCCAGGTACACACTCCGACTAATCTATCAATTCATTAGGTGTTGCATACGTAAAGGGTAACTAAAGTCAAAAAAAATTTAGATTTATCCTCAATCAAAATAGTTTTATGGTTTTAATACAAAAAAGACATACCCCTCAACCAGACCCAGAAGAAAACACACAACATCTGATTTACTTATCCATTACGTGGGAGCCTACTTAAAGGGTAACTAAAGTCAAAAAAAATTAATTTTGATTAATAATAGAAAAGGTTTGGTTTTTGTTTTAACCCCCCTGTGGCCCGTACATACACCTACTGGACCTACCCCTCCATTCTGTTGTAGCCATACCTAAAGGGTAACAAGTCACAAAAAAGAATTTTGAACAATCATAAAAAAGTATTTTTTTAACCCCCAACCGAAACAGGTACCAACACCTATGATCTACTATCCATTACGTGGCAAAAAGCCATTACCTAAAGGGCTAACTAAAGTCAAAAATGTTTTTGACAATCATCAAAAAAATTTGTTTTTTTAACCCCCAACCTGAGTCCAGGTACACATGTACTGACCCTAACCTTCCATTGTTCCTGGCAACCATCTTTAAAGGGAACAATAGTCAAAATACAAATTTGAATAATCATGAACAAGTTTGTTTTTTTAACCCCCAACCCAACACAGGACACCCACCTACTGATCTACTTATTTTCCATAATGTGCAGACATACTTAAAGGGTAATTAAAGTCTCAAAAAAATAAATTTTGATCAAGAAAATCATTATCATTGAAAATTGCCGCTAATTTTGGCCTAACTAATCAAATGTTAGCTTTTCTGATGATTTGATCAAAATTAGCCCACTTGGGCTGGGGTAGCACACAAAGGTTTTTTTTTGTCCCAAACAAGCGTTCACTACAAAACTCATAATTCCAATTAGTGAGTTTAAGATTGCAGCGCAAAAACACACATATTCCCTTCCAAATGCAGGCCCTCAAGCCAAATTCAGAAGTTTACCTAAACTTCCCTTTCTAGTTCTTCTTTTTCTTCTTCCGTTTATTCTTCTGTTTTTGGACCGTATCTCCTCCCACAGTTTTGGAGCTAGAGACATGTGAAATTCGGTACAAGTGCGAGGCATATAGGAGAAGGTGTGCTATCTTCTAGCTAATGAATCGTGGAAGCGTTACCGCGTTTCGGCGAATTTACGGACATTTTTTCCCATAGATTATAATGGTACCAATCCTAAATGTGGATATTCCAAACAGTTTTTCATGGTCATAAATACAAATGGGGATACCCCCAACCCCCAACACACCCAGAGTACACCCACTACTGACTACATTCCATTCCCATGGAAGCCATATTTAAAGGGTAACTAAAGTCAAAAAAACTATTAGATTTATCCTCAATAAAGATAGTTTTAGGGTTATATAAACACAAAAAAGACAGTACCCGGCTAACCGACCCAGGTACACACAACCTACCTGATTTAGATTATCCATGACTGTGGCAGCATACTTAAAGGTAACTAAAATAAAAAAAATTATTTTGATTAATAATAGTTTGTTGTTTAACCCCAGGTGGCACAGTTCACAGTTACACACCCTACTGACCTCCCCCTCCATTACTGATGCAGCCATACCTAAGGCTAACTAAAGTTCAAAAAACAAATTATTTGACCATCATCAAAAAAGTTTTTGTTTTTTATAACCCCCAAGCGGACACAGGGTCCACACACCTACTGATCTACGTATCCATTTACTGTGTGCACCATAACTAAAGGGTAACTAAAGTAAAAGAATTTTTGACCAATCATCAAAAAAAGTTTGTTTTTTAAACCCCAAAGCGGAGACAGGTACACACACATACTGATTACTTATCCATTACTGTGGCAGCCATACTTAAGGGTAAACTAAAGTCAAAAAAAAAAAATTTGACCAATCATCAAAAAGGATACAGAGAGATGAAAGAAAAGAATGGTGGCTTATTTGCCCTAAACCAATCAGATTGGTTAGCTTCTGATTGATTGGATCAAACATTAGCACCACTTTGGGCTGGGTACCACACGTTTTTTTTTTTTTGTCCCAAAAAACAAAGCGTTCACTACAAACTCATTTCCCCATTATTTTGAGTTTTATGAAATCTGCAGCAACAACATATTCCATTCCAAAATGCAGCCCTTCAAGCCAAATCCAAGTTTATACTTTTTAAACTTGCCCTTTCTAGTTACAAACTGCTGTTTTTTAATTTCTGCAATATAACTAAAACTTGTCTGCTCAGCATCAAACATAAAAGATTTCAGAAGTTCCCATCTCCATGCATAGGTAAGGGCTGGTATGGAACACCTTGAGGCCGCAAGCACTTCCTGTTCCACACCTCCAGCTATTCAGATCCTTTGTCAAGTCCGGATTTGACCACCGCATTAAAATGAAGCAGAAATTACCTCAAGCACAGCATTACACCCAGTAAGAATATTGCATGGTATGTGCTGTTTCTACATTCAAGTAATATGGATATATTACTTGAATATGTGACAATTGTAGCTGTGTGGGGTTTTTTTTTTAAAATGGGGTATTTATTTTATTCTGATATAGCGCTACAGTATTTGCGCGTTACAATTATTTACTCAATTCACATGATTGGCCCTGCTCGAGAGCTTACAATCTAATCACTTTATGTACACATACGACCGATCAGTTATGTCTTATGATTGTGGGGGAACGGAAAACGGAAGTGCACAGGAGGAAACTAACGCAAGCCCGGGGGAGAACATTACAAACTCCTTGCAGATATGTCCAAGGGTTGGAATAAACACAGGACTCCAGAGCCGCAAGGGCATCGGTGCTAACCAGACAGTAGTTGTAATGCCCTGTTACCCAACCATGGCCTTTTGCTGGGGCTGGGCGCAGGAAAAAATGGCAGAATACTATATATGATTTCCGTTAAAAAGGACATTATCAAGTATCATTCAATAGGGTATATGTACTGTTCCGCTACATACTAATTCAACTTCTGGATGACGAAGAACTGCTAAAAAAAATTGTGTGTGAAAGTAGACTTATTTAGCTGGCTAGAGCAAATGTTGCCACCATATACTAGACTGCTACAGAGAGAGAAAAAAAAAACACATAAAACAAACCGACTGCGGAAAAATGTATGGCCTTAAAAGGTATCCGTTTTAATAAAATGGAATATAAATAATTTTCAAATAGTTTCTTCATGTTACATTGTGTTTGACATTAAAACTTATGCAGAGAGCTCCACACAGCTGTTGGTCCCAAAAATTTGTTGCTGCCAAGAGATTACTTCTGTTCGGGCCAATTGGGTGTAATGACTCACATTTTTCTGATTAGTGACATACATAAATATGGATTTAAAATAAATGTTGCATCTATTAATAAACAAGAATTGCTACATAGCAAATGGTGTTTTACAAGCATTGAGACAAATTGCCGAAGGGAGTGGCCTTGGTAGGTGCTGTAAGTATTTTTCACAATGTTATCGTCAAAGGTATGATGTCACAGCCATGACTGAAGGCTGCTACCAACAAGAAATGGGGAGGAGAAGAGGACCACTGGACTTGAGCTGAAGAGCGTTTAAGAACACAAAAGAAGTGGGGGGATTTAGGGGGTTTGGTTTCTGTTGTATTAATTTTACTGTTGATTTGTAGACATCCCTTAAATTGGTGACTTCTGGAATTTATTGGCTGTGTACTAATCCTGAAAATTTTCAACAAAGGGAAACAATACTTCGCTGATTAAAGCTAATTTGGACATGGCAATGTCTAGCAGTATACTGCGACTTCCCTGGCAAGACAATACTTATGATTGTTAAGGTACGAACTGCCATGGTCCAGCTAGGACATCGATGAGTGGGGTTGCAGCCTCCATTGACGTCGGACACTCGTCCGCACGTATTGCACGCGAGCCGTCCTATTGTCCCTACGCAAGTGTGACGGCCGGTTGCAAGAGTCAAATAGGCATCTCTCTGCCTCAACGGCCCGCTTGTCAGCTGTTTGCGGTTGTCAGGCTTGTTTGGGTGGTTTCTTGCCCTAGTAGTGACTTAGCTTGTTTGTCCTCACAGTATCCAGCTATTCCATTGTCTAAGCTTTCAACTCCTCATTGTTCAAGTATCCAGCCCCCATGTTACAGCTTTAAACTTTTATATTGTTACAAGCTTTCAACTTTCCCATTGTTCCAGTATCCAGGCTCCTCCATTGTTACAGCTTACAACTCATCTACTGTCCAGTAATCCAGCTCATCCATTGTTCCAGTATACAGCTCACTCCTGTTCAGTATTCCAGTCCTCCATGTTCCAGTATCCAGCCCTCCATGTTCCAGTATCCAAGTTCCTTCATTGTGACAGTATCCAGCTACATATATTGTTTACAGTATCAGCTCTTCATTGGTTCCAGTATCAGCCCAGCATTGGTACGGGAAGAGTCAGAGTAGGCAGCATTACACGATTCAAGTTACAGCAGTAACGTCAGTCCTTAAGTGAAAAACAGGAAATTGGTTTGGGAAAGACGAGGTAAATTACTAGGGTATGGGCACCTAATAGATGTAGGTATGAAATATGTTTATTATATAGCTCCACTAGGCGGACGCAGCGCTGTATACAATTATAGAATACAAAAAAGCATACACGGGGGACAGCTAAATAAATATATAAAAAGTGTGAGCATCACTAAATCTACAGTAATTGTTATTGAGGTTCTTGACTGAAAGAGAGGGGATAGAATTCCAGAGGCGGGAGCCAAAAGAGAATAAGGTTTAAGTGGAGAGGCAGTGTGGGGGGGTCTATATAAGAGATGTTCTGTTAACTGAGCTGAGGGGTACGGGCAGGGACATTAGGGACCTATGGTAACACAAAAGAAGAAATATAGCAGCGAGCAGAAGGAGTGAAGGGATTTAACTGTTAAGAGAAAGTATTATGTGTATTCAATTAAATCAACTGGACTTGAAATGTAGTTATTGAAGACTTTTCGCTAGTCATCGACTGGCTTTCTCATTCAGAAATGACTTGTCAAGAATCTGTGGGCAATTAGGTACCCTGGAAAATCCCAATTAGCATATCACAGCCAGGTGTTAAGGGTTGTGATTGGATAGTGGCTAAGAGGTTTTATAGGGAAGCCAGAGGAAAGGTCTGTTTAAAACAGCATGACATGGGCAGGAGACAGTTGGTTGCGAACCCCCCCACCTCTATTTTAGGGTTGAGTTTCTTTATTTTAACATAAATGGCATCTTAACACCGATCTTGACCCAGTCAAGTTCTTCGACCAATATGTTAACATTGCAATCTCAAAGGTATGTCCTTATCCTTAAGATGCAGGTAAACGGCTGAGTCCTGACCCGAGGACGGAATTGGCTCTTTCTGTGTGGGACTACGTTGATGCAGTTGCGTGTTTGTCTCCCCCACATATAAAACGTCGTGAAGAAACTAATTTCAAGTCCCAGTTGATTTATTGAATTACAACAGATCTAACATGACCTGGATGAATGAGAACTTTCACAAGTGTTAGAGAACGATTTTGTAGGATAATTGCGTTGTTTAATGGGGAGCCAGATAGATGTGCGGAAGAAAAGAGGGATTTAATATCCCGATTGTTAGGAGAGAAGACAATGTGGCGCGCAGTTCAGTTCAGTAAGTATGGGAAAACAAACGAGAGGAGAAGGATGGGAAGCAGGAAAGACACAGGAAAGGCAAAAGGTACTATAAGCCAGAGTGATAGGGTGTGAGAGCATGGATAAGATTAGCAGTAGTTGGAGAGAAAGAATCTACGAAATCTTCGAAAATGTTACGAAGAAAAAAAGCAAAAGGTTTAGCAACATAGTTAATGTGATTGGAAAGGAGAGAGAGGAGTCAATTAACACATAAGCAACTTGCCGAAAAACTGAATAGGGGAAATGGGGGAGTGGTGTTGTTCCACAGAAATGGAAAAAGGGGGATAGGACCAGTTTTTAGGTGGGAGGGAAAATGATAGTCAGTTTTATGGTTTAGTTTGAGGCATCGGTGACGCCATCCATTGAGGGAGAAAGCACAGAGACAGGTGGAGATGCGTTGATTGGGTGTCAGGACTAGCGTGGGGGTGGATTGGTGGAAAAAGCATATTGTGTGATCATGACATAAAGATGGTAGTTAAAACACAAGGAGCTGATGACTTCTCCCAGGGAAATGGTATAGAGGGAGAAAAGCCGCTGTCCAAGGAAACAGAGCCCTGGTGGAACCACAACATTAAGAGGAATCGGAGAGGAGTTTTATTATATTATGACACAGAGTGGTTCTGTTTGAGAGGTAGGAATCTTAGCCAGGATGACGCTTTATTCGGATTCACCAAGAGTGAGAATTTGATTAGAAAGAAATTGATCTCAACTATGTCGACGAAGCAAGAGGAAGAGGTCGAGAAGAATGAGAATAGAAAAGTGGCCTTTGGCAGCTGAAGGTTCATTCACAACGTTTGCACTGGGCGGTCGTGGAGTGCCCAGAACAAATAATTAGCCATACGGGGAAAATACAAGACGGTCAGTAGCATGGAGAAGAAGAGAGACCAGGCGGTAGTTTAGCAAGGCACAATTAGGGTCAATGGAGCATTTTGATTAGGGTTTACATGGGCGTGTTTAAAGGAGGAAGGGAAAATACCAGATGACAAGGAGGCGTTGAAGAATATGTTAATAGGGGTGAAGCCTGAGTACAGGGGTTCGTAGGAAAGCAGAGCATGGGATGAAGGGACCATCGTACTGTAGTGCAGCAGACATGACCGAAGCAGAGATGGACCTCTGGCTGGCGTCTGGCGACTAAAAGATTCAAGAGCAGTAGAAGGGGGTAGACGGGATGTAAAAGTATCTGGAGAGCCTATTATGAGCGGCTAGCCCGAATCTGCAAACAAAGGGACTCTATTTTATTTATGAAGTAGTCAGCAGTAGTTTGGGGGGAGGGGAGTGTGGAGAGAGAGGAGAGTCAGTGGGAAGGGGCGGAGATACCTTATACTATAAGACATACCTCCAGCCATTCCTGCAACTTTATTAGAAACTGTTGGGGCAAAAGTGAATATATTATTTAATGATAAACTTGAAAAGATTTTACATAATTACTATAATTGCTGGAGATTAGGCAACATCAGAGAGGTTTCAATTTTTAGTTTAAAGGTAGTAATATATTTGTTTATATTATCAGTCATCTTAATTATTTTGTAGGTTTTAAAGGGATGTCAACCCCTTATTTGACTTTTGATAATATTGTGTATTCTCCCCCAGGCCCCAACTGCCATAATGAATTTTGAGAAACTCCCCCAAATCATTACTTACCTTCCCTCTCACCTCCGCAGCACTGCCGGCTTGCTTTCATGGAACTGAGAGGCAGGACAACACGGACGCGGCTGCGGCTGCTCAGAAATGCCAGGGAGAGGAGGATGTAGTAAAGATGGGGGGGACGGGATTTCTCAAACTTTATTATGGTGTGTTGGGGCTGGGGGAGGAAGCCCTACAATATTACAAGGGGAGTTTTGTAGCTAGGGGGAGGGGAGAGCAAAACGAGGAGGCGGGGGGGAGGAGCAAAAGGGAGGGGGAGGGTTCTCATGCGCATGCTAAAACCTTGACAAGTTTGAGGCAGAGACAGGCCACAGGATGAGTCAATCAGAGGCCTACACTGGCAGTTTTCTGGAACTTGTTGGCTAACCCACAGCAGGGTAGCCATGGAGAGAGATGTCAGGAAGGATTTTTATTAACTACAGAGTGGGCCAGTATGGGGTTACATTTTCAGTTTTGGGGGTGGAACATATCCATAGTAATATGCCTATTGTGCCAATTTTGTAACCCACATAACAAGGTCTTGGAGCCAACTCCAAGTTACACCCACTTGGTAACATATGGAACAGTAGTAGTGCATAAATTGTTTCACTTTGTTATTGCTGGAGCCTTCCATTGGAATTTTGAATGTTATGATGGTGAATAGTGAGGTTAACTCTTTTCGCATTATACAGAAAGTGCCTTTGACTGTCCCTGGGTAAAACGGTTTATCTGTTTACTGTCTCATGATTTCTGATTCAATACTAAGACAGTGGTTGTATTGCCAGTAAGATCAGACCACAATGCAAGTTGATAAAATGTACACTTTACAGCTAAATGCAAATTCAAATAAATACACAAGAATCCTGCCTATATTCTCAGTTTAGTGGTCATCCAAACAGAATGCTGTATCACAACTGCTACAAACTGTTCATTCCTTATGTTGTGCATCAAAGATCAATAGAAAGAGTTCATTAACATGGGAATTAACTGGGGGGGGGGGGAAGGAGTCTTAAAAACCTTCTAGAGACTAAAATTTTAATCCCACAAAAGCAAAGAAAAAATATTGTTGTATGTACTGCATATAGATGTTTCTAATCGTAATTTTTTTTTAAGTTTTATTTTTTTTATAAAATACATGGGCTTGCTGTTTTTAAAAGCCCGTGTCATTCAGCGAATATTGGGATTCCTTTTTTACATGTTATAAATTTCTCAAAAAAACATTTATCCAAATGACCATGGAATGTGTATTCCGATATTATTGCTAGTAATGAGCAATCCTTTATCTCATTTGTGTGGTTTTTTTCTAGAATATAATGTCAAGATGTTGATTTATACCGGTTAAATACAGCAGCTCATACTCTTCATTTGTTCGTAGCCACTATTTATCTGTATGTTAATTATGTTGGTTAAACCTCCTTAAACCTAAAAACAGCCATCCACCCCCTGAATGAGAGAAACGCATAGTCTGATTATAGTTCTGTGCTACTGTGTATTTCGTTGAATTGCTTTCTGTTGTTCAAAAAGGTCAGGTCTGGGTCTGATTTGAGATTGTGGTCCAACATCCCCCATGTATCTAATGCATCTTTTTCTCTTACAGGAGCAGTAAGGCTTTATGCACAGTGAAGCTGTCAAAACAAAGGAAAAAATGAAATACTGGTCAGAAACAGCCCTCCGTTTGACAGTGTCCTGAAGTAATTTCACTCTACACCCACCAGCAAACTTCCAATAAAGGCGCTGAACCATCTTCACTCGTACCTGTGGCTGTGCGGACCCTGTAGATTGCATACTGGATGGATGCCTTTGCCTCCTTTCCTATGGACAGGAGGGTGTGAAACTGTCGCAGGTATAGCACAGTTGCACTACAGAATCGCAGGGTACTGGAATGTGCTATGTACACAGGCAATATGAAACATGGATAATGACTTGAATGAAGGATCCGCTGGCCTATGTCACATTAAAAATATGTACTTTATTGACACTATTGCATTTTATGGGCACTGCTTCTATTTGGAGAAAAGAAAATGGAGAGGGACGGCGATATATAAAATAAACCTTTTGTAGCTGTCCATAAGGATGCTCTGGAACATGCGATTGCTTGTTTGGGGTGGAGAAATGCAAAAACCTTCTGTATATCACTTGGTATATGTTTCCATGGAAACCAGAATAGTCTCTTGCGCATGGTGTTTTTTTTTTCTTTTCTGACGAACAATAGGCCGACCTTGGTGGGTTTTGTATTCACATATATCCGAGATTCTTTGTTTCATCAGGGGACACAGCTATAAACATATTGTGTCCCTGCAAAGTATTATATAAAGCCAGATAGAGGGCCCACAAAACCACTGTGGAGAAGATCAGATAGAAGAAGTAGTGAGCGTTATTCAAGATTCTTTGAACTTCAATTAACTAGCACATTTAATTTGTGTAATTTGGGTTCATCCAGGGGTTCTTAGTATTCATGGACACTTAAGCATCTATAGAGTCTGTCTCTATTGTTGTCCTTCGTTTCTATGGAAAAAATCAAAATGTGCTTGTTTGCCCCATTTGGTTTAAGGATGACAATGCTGATGTAAAACTGTGAAGGCACATCTGTGCCTGAATGTGATGTGTACCAGGTATCATGCAGACAGATCACGATGGAGGAGTTTATCTAGAGATATCTGTGAGTGCAGATTAGTGTTGAAAGTTTATTATCTCGCTATCCCAACAAAGAGTTATAGAATCTCAGTTCATTTATTAATATTCATCTAATTGTTCCTTATTTTTTAATTATTATTTTTTTCATTATTCTAACCTATAGCGATAGTATCGGTTGTCTACAGGCAAGCGTACTCATTGAGATATCATATGATAATCATCAGCGTTAGTGGTGACCAGGCACAAAACCAACATCATGGGAAATTCAGTCCATTGATGTGCAGGATTGTGGAAATGTTTTTATTGCTACAGTAATTATTGGTACGATGGTGATCTCATTTTATTGTGGTGCACATGGCAAAATTATTGGCATAAATGTCACACATAGGCCATACAGTTCCAGTCGAACGGTACTATCGCAAATGTACAAGCATCATGCGTTACAATACCACAAGCACCAAAGACCGGCTCCCCCCCCCCCCCCCACAAATGGTATTGATGGTGGGTTGGTGGTTGTAAATCTCAAGATTGCGATTCTACATTAAACAACAACGGATCATAATTCTGATTGCGCCCTAAGGCACTAGAAAGAACTGTCAATTACAGATAGAAGGTCGAAGTGTGAATAGCTATACTTACTGCTGTCTGGTATGTTGCCAAACTATGGAAGAACCTCTGTAGTGTCAGTATGTATTGCTTTAAAAAAAAAAAAAGGATCAGCATTCCACTCATTAAAGCAATGCATGAGTGGTTGAAAAGATGGAAATTCAAATAGCTATGAGGATTGATGCCTGTAAACAGTCAAGTGTATACAAATGGAGACACCTAAAAAATTCGGATTGTCAATCCAAAATCTGTTTCTGAAAGCAGACCAATCCGCAATAGGGTTCTCTGCAGGAGGGACCCTGCTTTCAGTAATATGAATCGATTGGAGAATACTCTATGGGTTTCTAATTGCTACACTCATGATATTAACATTATGGCGCCCCCCAAACAATAGCAGTTTTTTTGTTTTTTTTATTTATGAATATGAAGGTATAAAAGGAATAGCAGTTTAATATATAAGTCTATGTTCACTCGTCACCTTTCCCCCTTTTCGGTACAAAGAAAGAATGGTGTGCACCTTTACATTCGAGGCCTTAAGGCCAGATTTTATCATGTTTGATGCTGTTGTGTACAGTGTACTGATTCTGTAGGGGGAGTGTTACACAAAATGTTATAGGTAAAATCAGGGTATATTACTTGTTCGCTTGTGAAGCCTTTTTAAATGTTTTTGGTTTGTTTTATTTTCTCTGGTTTAGCAAAAGAGAAGTCCAGTATTACGGTTGCAACCGTTTGATCTTTAATAAAATCGATCTTCACATGTGTACTTTCACTTATTGTGTTTTCCACAAATTCTTCTGACAGCCCTCTAAATTTGGCAACAGTTTTAAGCCTTTCAATGGCATCTCAGGGCTTTGGCATAACACGCATTGTGAGCCTTCTTAGAAGAGGGTCTAATTGAATTTAAAGCATTGTTTATTCATTTATTAATGCAAGAGAAAGAAAAGAAACGACCCACTTTTGCTTCCATGATTTCTTGCTTCATTACACTAGTATTCTAATGCCACTATGACCCTCTTTGCCATTGAATTTAGCCTAAGAGGTCAGGTTGTGTGAAAAAACGTACAAGTGTCCTGATGTGAATGAAAGAAATGAGAAATCCCTTTGAGTGGAAGCAGAGCTTGCACTGGACATCTGAAATTTATTAGAAGCGCTCTCTAGAAAGACACCCAAAGTACACCCTCAGTGATTTCAAGACATAACTGACCAGGCAGGGATATACAGCGTCAGACCTTAAGTCATCAGAGAGGACATTCTGAAAGCATCCTGGCTTTTAAATTTATTATACAACTCATGTGAGACCCTTGAATTTGGTTTATCTCAGAACAATAAAAAATGTGACATCCAAGGGTTACTGATTTTTTAACTAAAATGGTAGTCGTATGGTAATTTATTTTTCCTGCATTAAACATTTAGAAAAAAACTTTCAATTCTATCAAAGGATTTGAAAACCCAAATGGCATTCTGATTCTTCTTTGTGAGGTACTGTTATACTGTATTATCATAAAACCACTAAGACAATAATAGACTTCTTTTTAACAATAAAGCAGGACCATCAAGCCATTTTCACTGTACCAATAGGCCCAAGTGTACTTCATATAAAACGCCATCTAAATGTTTCCAGAAGTAGTAGACTGTATGAGGGCTTTTCTAGAGGGAATGAAATAAATGCACTGTGGAGCATAGTGGCACTAATACACTTCATGTTCCTTTCATCTATTACAATCATTAGGAAAAAAATAACATTCTCCTCTTTTAGTATCTCTCATATAACTAAAAGATTTCTTGCCCAAACAATCGAAAATGACCTTTCAGTAATGAGCTATAGGAAATGCTTTCCTATAGGCTGTAGTGACGCTGGGCATGTGCAGCAACTGGCACAGACCCTGTGAACACAGGTTTAAATAGTGTGCACACTAAATGGATGGAAAATATGTAGACCAAAATGTTAGGTTTAGAATATATTGCTCACACAACTGATGGAAATTAGGATGCTACAGGTTAATATTCAGGGATTATTGGGAGCCAGGAGTAATTTAAAATAAGTAATTACCATAATACGAGTTATTACCAACTTGTCAGAAAATTTCTGTCAACATTTCAGTCACGGACAATATTTTACAAGGGTAATGATTGGAACAGGAAAACATCTAACTCGGGCGAGGCCACATTAATGCGTTTCTCTCACGACCAGTGTTTTGCGATGTAAGAAAAGCAGGGCCAGGATGTGAGGGGTTACGCGAACTGCGCTTGTGTGTGATCTGGTTTTCGGGAGGCATGCTTCACAATTCTTTGTGATGAATCACATGGCTCCATAATGGAATATTGTAGAATCTTCAGCGAAACGCATATAACACCGCCTGGCTGTTTTTTTTATACACGAAAAACAAATTGCGTAGGATACACCAAAGTCTGTTGAAAAGTGTTCCTTTTTATTCACACAGAATGTAGTGAGATAAAGAAACGTTTCGGGTGGATCTCACCCTTTGATTAGAGTCGAGGAGTTATTCAATACTCCGTGGGTGTATGGTTATTGATACAGAGGCCTCTCTAAAGGCTAGGTCCAGACGAACGGCTGTGCTTTTTCACTAGGCAGTTCAAGATGTTTGAACACTAGGAATACGTTGCACGATGCACAGCATTTTCCTACCAGGGCAACTCTCAGAAACCGCTAGTCTGAACTAGCCTAAATAAGCCATGTGCCACATATCAGGAGAGATCAGCCTGCATATGGGGCTATGTGAAGTGCAGATGTTCAATAGCAATTTGTACACAAACGATCCCTGCAGCGGCAATAATTCGTTTATGTTTAGGCACAATTTCCAATTGCACATGTAATTGTAAATCATGAGTTCAGTTCCCATGATCCATTCATTATTACATTTCCTTGATGCATGCATGACACAATTTGTGGTTGTAGATCCCATGTGTTCCTGTAATAAAACAGAATCATAATGGGACTTTGAACAAACATTTCTTTACACGACAGGTGAATAGATGGAATGCAGAAGTGGGGCAGTATGGACACCTTATGGGTCCTCCAATGAAATGGAAATTTACCACACGATAATCATACTAACTACAAGGTTACCTGTTAACATTTTGGTTATTGGGTTTAAAATTGGGAATGAAGTTCTATACGCCACACATTGATGTCAATAACCAAGTTCCAGGACTCTGCCATGACACAAAAATCAGGACCACAAACCCAAATAATCTTTGAAACAAAAACAAGAAACCCCAGGGGAGTAGCAAATTAAAGGTTCTATCACCTAGTTTAGCCAAAAGAATATACTGGTCCTCTTAACGGGCATGTCCATCTAGCTTTTAAAGGATACACTATACTCTGAATACTTTAATTTATAACTTTTTAAAATATAACGGTACCTGGGACATGTGTAGATGATTATTCTACCTCACAATATAATTTCGTTGAGGAGCTACAGCTTGTACAGTTTTCTTTGCCAGGTTAGTCCTGGACTATTCCTGTTATTACGGATAGTGCTTAAAGCCAGAAACGGATATAGAATCATTGTTCTGTGGGATGAGTGAATCCCGCAACAGAAAACAATAATGGGACACCCAAGGTAATGGGTAGGGAATCGCCCCCCCACAACCAGTCCTATAATCCCTGTCCCAAGTACTTTTCATTTTAACTTTTTTAAAACAGACGCAACAAAAGTTCTCCTTTTTAGCCTCCGACAACATAATTTTTGCTTTATAAACTTTAACAAAACGGCTTCTAAACATTGTCATATTCGCTCAACCTTTGTCTCTGGAGAAGCTCCCTATGCTGCTGTTCATGTAATTACCTGATTCTTTAACTATGCAGATCAGGAACTGGCATCAGCTATTGTGGTGACATCATGGCTTTAAACTGACTGCCAGACCGGAAACTGTAGAGGAGAGCGACCGGGGCGGCTGTGTAAGTAATGTAGAAGAATTGGCAAAGGTAAGATTCTAAAAAATGTTGCTTCCACCATTTGGAACCTAGGGCCCAAACTAATGAGGACGCGACATGCCTGAGAGAAGCGTTTTACCTATTGGCTAGATTTCAGACTTGGGGGACATTAAACTGGAGGTGTAAAAGCTCCAACTAACATAAGCACAATCACCAGCAGTGAAAGGTGGTGTAATACTGGGGAATTGTCCGTATCCGTTTTAATTGAGGAGGAAGCAACTTGGGTGAGTTGTTTGCACGCAGGGCCCATTTCCGGGATGATCGCAGGAGAACTGGACATAGCAGAGAAACTGCTAGGGGATGAGAGGGTGAAAGGGGACCGGGCCACAGCCCCTCGGCCACAGTTGTTCACAGTCTCAACGTCCCCCACTCCTCTCTGTCGCCCAACCCCGAGCAACCGACCGAATCAGTTTGCATACCGTATACAAATCTTCCGCCGGAAGAGTACTTCCAGCCTCGTCCCTTTGCAGACTTACCGTGTTTCCCCCCCTCACCACATCAGCTTTCTATACGCAGCAGTAGAGCCATTACAGTAGTTGCCAAACATTCTCCCAAAAAATTTCCAAAGGACATAATCAAAAAAGTGTGGCGCCAAAAAAATTAAGCCACTCCCCAACGTGTAAAAAGTCAACCCTTTTATGTCACTCCAACTTTAATAAAAAAAGAGTTTTGTTTTGTGCTAGAAAGATAGGACATATACTGTAGAATAAGTAAAATAGAGTGATATATAGTAGACAGATGAAGATAAATAGATCAGCTAGATAGATATATAGATAGATAGGGCAGCCAGAAGCTAGATAGATAGATAGGATAGATAGATAGATAGATAGATCGATAGGCAGACAGTAGATAGCTGATAGATAGGATAGATAGACAAGACAGTCAGGACAGGGCAGACAGATAGATTAGAGCAGACAGAGAGGGCAGAGGAGGGAATAGGTAGATAGAGACAGACAGAGAAAAATACAGAATCTTTTAAAAACCCCCCCCAACGTACAGCCCCCAAATTTTTACTTATTAGACATTTTCCATGGGATATAAAAGTAGCCGAACAAGCACAGAACAGTGATCTGTTCCTTTGTCATCTAACCTCCTTAGATAGCTGGCAAGCCGGGTGTCAGCAGAGGTCGTAACCAGAACGATTTGCAGCACACGAAGCTGTCGGACAGTGTCACATGATCTTCCTGCTGCTCAAAAACAGGCTCCGTGCCGGCACCAGCTACACAATTTAAAAGATAAAGAATCTCTGAAATTTACCGGGATGCTTTAATGTGGCGGGCTGTCGGCAATCTACAATTAGAGCACCCGTTTAGCCCACCCCCCAACCAACAGGTTTGTTAAAAAAAGGCTCAAAACGTGCTTAATGCCTTCCTCCCCCGGCACTCTGATCTCAAAAATGCTGGTGCCCAAGAGTCGTCACTTTCACAACTAAGCGTAGGGGTAAGATGCATGTAAGAAAATCAGATTCAGGTGAATGGTACCGTACAATATAAAGGAAGATAGTTAAGCAGATTGGAAGACAGCATAGAAAATGTGGCATCATGTTATAAGTATGCTGGCATTGGACACTGAAGTTCACCATTCATATTATGTTTTGTTTTATGATGTAAATTTCATTATAGTCATTATCTCAAAAGAGGTTTTATCAGGCCAAATAAAAATGATTGAAAGATTATATTATTATTGTCTAGCATCAACCCTGTTCTTCCGCTAATTGGGTGTTCCTCTTGTCAGAATGTGTGAGATTTCCGAGACAGTTAAAACAATTGCGAGGACTTTAATTCCTTCAAGATATGGCAACAACTCTTTCAATTGCCAAAAACATAGGGAGTTGTTTAGTTCCTTTTTCTTTGTTTTTCCATGCTAGGGATTAACAGGGAAAGAAAAGGCAAGAAATGATTTCCAATTCAACACAGAGGCAGATCTTTTGAACCCCACAGGAATGAAAAAGACTGGACTTTATATTATTGAATAAAGCCAAAACGGTACTAAATTGTACTGAGAAATACAAACCTCTTTCTCCTATTGATTTTTCTGGTGTGCACGATAACTACATGTACAGAAGTTTGCTGGCTCAGATGTTATCAGACTGTGATTGTACAGGTTTTATTTATTAATATACCGGGGCTAGTTAAGGGGACACAAATCTCTTCTCAGTAAAATTTTTAATATTAAATTTTAGCACTTCAGCAATTTAGTGATTCGCGATTTATGTTTTTTCCACTTACATTGATAGCTGTGAAAAAGTGTAATCCTATGTGCAGACTAATGCCAAACAAAGCTTTTATTAGCTTCTCTTGTTCTGCAGACGCTATTCCAAAGGCTGCAAGATCTGTTTTGCTTTTAATATTTGATAAGGCAGTAGTTCAGCTTACTTAGTTAAACACAAGAGAATTTATTTCACCAGTTTCCAAATAAATCAATATATGAATTGCATGTTATTCTGTGAATATATATAATCCATAGTCCTACATCAATGATCAGTTGGTAATGGTTACCCTCCATGCCCCCCCTGCGAGTTAGGGTTCACGCACAACACTCTGGAATACCACACAGATGGCAAACCACATTTATGGTCAGTTTTAATTTTGAAAAAATAATCAAATAATCAACAAGAGCAATTCTGTGTACCTTGTGTCGCTAGTGCTAATGTAAAATTGGACACTCTAAACAGGACCTATTTACACTAGAAATGAAGTGAAAGTTAAACTTGAAATTTGGCTTGACCGCATTTTGGAAGGGAATTTGTGTGTTTGTGCTGCAGATTTTAAAACTCAAATAATGTCATTGGGAGCCATAGTTGATTTTTACTCCCTTTAAATATGGCTTGTCACATGCTGAAAGGGGTAGAGTCAGTTTGATGTGTGTTACTGTGTCAGGTTGAAGGATAAATACCACTTTTGTTGTGATTAGTCAAAATGTGGTTTGTTTTTAAAATACACTTATCCTTTTAATATGGTTGCCACGTGAAGGAAACTGGTAGCTTCAGTTGGTAGTGTACCTGTGTCAGGTGGAAGTAAAAAAACAACTTTTTTGATTATTGATAACATTTTTTACTCTAGTTACCTTTAAGTATGGCTGCCAAGAAAATGGAAGGGTAGGGTCAAGAGGTAGGTGTACCTGGGTCAGTTTTGGGGATTAAAAATAAAAAACTTTTTGAGGTTTGGACAAAAAATTATTATTTTTTTAACTTTAGTTCCCTTTAAGTATGACTGCTACAGAAGAAATGGAGCGATAGTAGGTCAGTAGAGTTTTTGTTCCTTTGTTCAAGGTGGGGGTTTAAAAAAAAAACCTAACCTTTTATATGAGTCAAATAGTTTTTGACTTTAGTTATCTTTTTAAGTATAGCTTCCATGGAAAGGTAATGGTAGGTCAGGAGGGGTGTGTACATGGTTCTGGTTGAGGGGGTATGTTCTTTTTGTGTTTGAAACCATAAACTAAACTGCTTTTGGAATAAAAAAAGGGGATATATCCAAAATTATATTTTTTTTTTTTCTTTTTTTGTTTTTTTTTTAAACATTTATTTACCTGTAGTATGGATCCACAGGAATAGAAGGTTCTATTATTGGTTTACTTACCCCATGTGACGGTCGAGGTATGTCGTTTTTGCTGTATGTAACCATATAAAATTCACACTGTATTGATGATTGATCAAATTAATTTTTTTGGAACTATAGTCCTTTAAAGTATGGCTTCCCTGGAGCAACATCGACTACTTGGATGTACCTGTGTCTGTGTGGGGGGGTTGGGGTATCAGGTTTGTGTATTTCTGACCACGAAACAAACAGTTTTGTTCGACCTTAAATCGAAAGAGACCACATTTAGGATTGTTCCAGTACAGTATATGGGGGAAAGTGTACCGAAATAGTCGATAACGCGTCCACACTTTCGCGGAGTCCTTAGTAGGTAATGTAGAACACTTCTCCTATATGCACCGCACGTCTGTTACTGATTCAGTCTTAGCTAAAAAACTGTGGGGAAGAGGGGAGGAGGAGGAACCTTCAAGCCAAATTAATTAGGGTTGGGGGAATGAACCAAATCATGAATGTCCCAAAATGATTAACATCCCATAGAGGTAATAATACAATCAATTTACTATATAGTTTAATTCAGGCTAGATTTACCACCTTCAGTATAGGCCAAGAAGCCTGATGCCTTTAGCCCCGCCTCTCTAAAAACACAGCCACACCCCTAAAATACACCCATTTCTCTTTTTTGGGAGAGAAAGTAGATTATAAAGGTTTGGATTGGGGAGGAGATAACAGCCCCTCCAACCACCAGGCGCGCCTACTTGACTAGTGGTAACTGCGGGCAAAGAGTTAAGATATTGTAATTAATTATTTACAAAAAACTAATATAAATCACTGTAAGGAGATATTGCCTTGCAGGCATAGGCAACCAGGTTGATCCAGATGTTTTGAAACTACGACCTCCCCAGCGTTCCTGCTGCGGAGTGCGTGTAGAGGGGAATGCTGGGAGTTGTAGTTTTTCAAATATCTGGAGATCTACTGGTTGACTATGCCTTCCTTAGAGCATGTTTACGGCAGTCACCAATGAACAAACACCTGACTGCGTGAACTTCACACACGATTGTTGCTGAAAAGGAGTTTGTTTGTCATGTGCTGGAGGCTTGCGGGACTGCAGCACGCATCACTTTGTACAGGTCTTATCTCCAAAACTCCTTCCAATTATCAACACCAAATTTTTTGGTATGATTGTCTGCCAAATCAACCGTTAATTAGTTGTGCGTTGGACACAACAATAGACATCTGTACAATGCATTGGGCAAAAACACTGGCATACCAGGGATTATTAAAGAAACAACTATACTGTATGTTAAAAATCAACTTATAAAATGAAAAAAGCCACCTGGGGCAAAGAGATAGGATTGAATATCCCACTCACAATATTGTTTTGTTGAGGAGCCACAGCGCATTTAAATTGGTTTTTGTCATCTGCAAGCAGGTTTATGGCCGGGGCCATTCTATATAAAAGAAGTGCTGAAGATGACAGAAGACTGTCCAGAAGCAGTTTCTTGTCCTTTGCTCTCATAGAAATAAAATGGGGAGTAAAAAACACCATCCTACCTCCATGCCCCTCAGGTAATTTTTTTTTAATGTTTTTTTAAAAACTTATACGCACTATGTTCCCCTTAAGCACTGGGCGATCGATCGTTAGAACAGAGTCTGTGCCAGGTTCATCCTTCTGTGACAGGTCATGCATTTGAAAATTTCAACCAACTCACGTGGGAAATCCTCTAAAAATGCCCAAAACCCCTATGGGAGGCAGTATTGCAGGAGGTTTTAGAAAAATACTATTCTAAAGGAAAAAAATGTAATTAGTCTCATATTCATTGGCTTGGAGCCCTTCTTACTGTTCTTTAATTTCTTTTTTTATTCTTCTGCATTTGGTGAATTGATATACTACCACAGTTTTTGAGCTAGAGACACAAAATTCGGTACAGACGTGCCTAAAACATAGAATAAGTTCACTTTCTTAAAGGCATGTCCACCCCCAAAACTATAATTTCCCCCCATACTGGCCCACCCCCCCATCATGTATTGTAGTTAATCCTACCTCACATCCAAGTCCATAAGGTTCTTCTGTGTAGTCCCCCCAAAAGTCCAAAAAAACGGCCCACCAGGCGGATAGCAGAGTCCATATAGGACTCTGCCTCATACCTGGCTCCGGGAGAAGTTTGGCATGAGTTACTGCAGACATTCTCCCCTCCCTCACCCCTCCTTCTCCCTCCCCGATATTAGGATCCATACCCTAGTGTAAAACCTTTTCACAACAGATTCCCCCTGTCCCCCAGCCCCAACCGCTTATGTTAGTGTTAGTAGGAAAAGTCGAACATTACTTACCTTCCTCTTGCCTCCGCCGCACTGACGATCCCGGCAGCCGCCGTCCGTCCATTGGCTGCCGCCTCAGCCAATAACAGATCGACTGCCGTCCGCCCCTCTGCTTGCATTTCCGCCAGCAGAGGGGCCTGGCAGCGGGGCGGAGGTAAAAGAGGGAAGTAAGTAAAAGTTTGGGGGCAATTTTATCATAATACTAACATAGCGGTTTGGGCGCTGGGGGGACAGAAACAGGGACCCCTTGGTGAGGAATTTTTTTATTTAAAGGGCAGTGTCCACCCCAAAACTATTAATCCCCCCCCAATCACTACATGGCCCCACCATGTAGTTGTAGTGTATACTTACCTCACATCCAGCTCATAGGGTTCGCCTATAGTCCCCCCCCAAAGTCCCACAGGGGCTTAGCAGAGTCCATATAGGACTCTGCCTGCTACATTGCCTCGTGGTTGGCTTAGTAGAATTTGACATGCGTAATGGCAGCCCTGCTTCCCCCCCTTCCTACTACGCCCTCCCTCTCCCCCCGTTCTACTATACTCCCCTAGTTAAAACCCCTTAATATGTTGTCCCCCATGTCTCCCAGCCCCAAACCGCATTTTTGTTCTTCAAAAAGCCTCCCCCAAATCTTACTACCTCTCCTATTTCCTCCGAGTGCACTGAATGACCGGAAGCCGCGTCCGTCACAGACGCGACTGCCGGCCGCCCCTTGCTTGCATTCCTCGCCAGCAGAGGGCCGGCAGCGCGGCGAAGGAAAGAGGCGAGGTAAGTAAGAGTTCTGTGGGGCTTCTGAAAATAAAAAATTACGAGGTTGGGGGGTGGGGCTGGGAGACATGGGGAACAGCATTTAACATTACATTAAGGGTGGACTACCCTTTAAGGGTGGAACATAATCGTTAATGAAAATTTACCTTGTCTCTAGTGACACACACCCACACCATTTCAACATAAAAGTCCAAAATCTATAGAATAAAAGCAAAAAAAACAAAATACATGTAAAGCACAAGGCTATGTATTGCATCGCAATAGCGAAAGTGTAAGCAACATAGTAGCAAAAGTGTTTGCAAATGTTAGTATATTACGTTTTGCGTTGTATTTTCATGTTACATGGTTACAATATTTCTGCCAGCTAATAGTAAATTGCTTTAGTTAGTTTCTTGGATAAATGAGTGTTATGGAAAATTGTTTTAACCATCTCACTACATATTGCATGGATTGCTAGTACTATAGCACTGTGATAACCTATCGCCCCATTGTAGCAAGATGGAACAAAAAATGCTTGTGGCTACTTAGGAACAGAAAACAGGAAAACTCTTTCAAAACTGTCGCAATTATCATCTAAACCTCAACGCCAACATTCCTACGTTACTGCAACACATTCGATAACTTTGAAACAGAAAATTGCACACATTGCAGTTGAGTATGTTTAGGTTATTTTAAATGAGTTTTATAACAGGGCTTCTCCAGAATGTTTGCAAGCTCAACTCCCAGCATTCCTGCTGCCATCTGCCATTGGTGTAAAGTGTTTGTCGTTTGATACATCTACAGGGCACAAAGAATGACATCTCTCTTTATGGTCACAAAACACAAAAAATTCCATCAACCCACACACCATTACAGGACATTACACTAGCAAATACACCCTATAACCTAACCCTAATAATCCTTTTCCATTGTCAACCATACATAAATCATCAAAAAGTTAGTTTTCTGGGTCTCAACACAGAAACATTACCCTGTAAAAAAACTCAAACTCAGATACACAACTATGGGGCACCCCCCCCCTACACCAAACGCCCCCTTTCAGTTCCATAGAACCATACAGAAAGAAATCATGGGGGAATTGTATTGTAAATAAATGTGCAAAAACATACTCCAAAACCAAAAAGCAAAGTATGCACACCCTTGATGCACTCAAACACCCACCCACCCTCTGTTTACTATGACACTATAAACAACACTAATAAGGTATATGTATTTTATCAGATGTAATTATGAAATTGAAAATGCCCGCCAGCACATGGCCACACAGATTTCCCTTCCAAAAATGCGCCCCTTCAAGTCAAATTAAAATTTTATTCTTTAAACTTTTCTGTTCTAGTTCTGCTTGAAAAAATATTCAAATTAGATTGGGAATGTTGAGGCAGATATTTACAATAACAAATTAAGATCTGGCTTTCAGAAAAAAACCTATTAAAGGCCAAAACCCCTGCCAGAGTTCAGAAGTCATTGGAGTGATGGCAGAAGAAAAAAAGAAGAAGGAAAGGTGACTGGGATCAAGACATAGCCAGCACTGGTAGTGCAGTGACATCACGGGTGACAAGAGACGCTGCGTGACCCCTTAAGTCCTGAAAGGAATTGTCGGCCACATGGTCACTTCTAAGTGACGGGTAGAAGGGGGGTCCCAGTTTCGAGCTGGGCCACAATGGTCCGTCAAAGGTGCAGGTTCCAAATTGACCTTGGGACCCTGAACATCCGGCAGCAGGATTTTCGAAGTTCCATAATCCTTATAATCGAACATTCTGATTAAAAAAAACTTGGGGTGGGGCTTTGGAAAGTTAAAGCAAATGATGTGTCACTCATGAGTGTTTTGTGTTGATAGTTGACAGTGCAGTAGTTAATGACGATCTAAAGGATAAGACTTACATCGTATGGTTTTTTACGCATTTGTGCACGGCGATTGGGCATGTGAATTTGTTTGGAACAGAAATGTGGGACACACAAAAATTCCCGCGTTTTCTCTGGCCTGCAATTGCGCATATATTTCCATTTTGGTACGCATGCAGTTCACAATTTTTTTGTTAACCCATGCGTTTCCAGAAACTGACAACGCACGCGCCAAACACACAACGCACAAGAAACCGTGCACACAATCGTATGCGATAACGCACATGATCTGGCACGTCCATGCTGTGCTGAGGGGCCTCCAGGCCTTACACCTGCGTTTTCTGATGATTTTTTAAAAACACTAACGGCACTACGAAAAGTATGTTTCTTTATAATTAGGAAGCTGTCGTATGTAATGGCAGCACTTGTCAATAACTCTTGAGTAGTTTAAATGTTTGTTAGAGACTTTACTTTAAACAGGAGGTAAAATTATTGACTGGATCAGTGTGCGGTCTGGGTATGTAAACCCTCTCAAACTCTGCAAATTGCGTTGTTGGTAATCATGTATTAAATAGACCAAAGGAGGTCACGAATCTGTTTTGCTGCAGTAGCGTCTTACTATAAATTATTGAAAATGTACTGGACAATCAAGCACCTGTGTCTACCACAAGCAGATTCTGCCTTTTTGTCAAACAGTGGTGGTGTGCTTTTCTCTTGCTATTGTTTGTTTCTATGAACTGAGTTTGCACATGTAAATTATTTATATTAAATAAGGTTGGATCTTTTAATGGGGAGGTGCAGGGAACAATCCTTATGGGGGCCCACGTAGTTTAAGAGGTTTTTTATAAGAATATATACCACATGCACTCCCCATGAAAGCCTGTCACACATTTAAACAATAAAGGATTTCAGATTATTTTAGTAGAAAGCTATAAACAGTGCTCAGACCTGAACGGATTGTATATCTTCAATCAGTGCGGGCATCCTTTTACCTTCATTGAGTTTAACTGCAGGTGTACATTGTGGACTCGTTCCCAGTGCCAGCCTGAGTGACAGGGATGTCATTCCTATGATCACTTGGATAGTGTTAAGACAATCTTTGGATAAAATAATACCTTTTATTGGCTAAACCAAATGATTGAAAATGCAAGCTTTCAAGCACTTAGGATCTTCTTCCTGCATGCAGTTTACAATATGAATCTTGTGAAGCCCTATTTCATACATACAGAATTGGACAACAACGCTTCTTATAACAGAAGTCATCTGAAGTCTCATGCATATCTATAGCACTGCCCACAAATCTAAGAAACAATTTCTACTCCCAGGTTTCCCCAGAGTAAGGGGCGGGAGATATGAAAATACTCCTTTATAAGTTCTCGCACCTGCAAGCTACCTTTTGTTATAAGAAGGTGTTTCTCAATTTTTTATGATTAGTGAAGGGCTTTACTCCTTTGGCCCCTCTCTCCTAAGCTGCCTATCTTCTATACATACAAGAACAAAGACTTTCTGACATTATAAGATGGTTATCTTTTGCCCCAGCCTGGCAATGCTATCATAAATAATCAGTAAATACACATTCAATGATCACAGGCAGGCAATAAAAGATTTAGCAAGGGTTAAGTTTCTACACACGTGCGATGAGCGGGTCCCGCCGCAACGCACAATGTTTTTACTAACATTCGTTTGGCCAATAACGGCGTGTGTGTAAGGCCTTATCAGCCAAAACGGACGGTCGTTCGGGGATTCCCCGTTCACAATTAACAACAATAAACGACTTATGGACTCAAAAAAGATCTAAAACTTTCTGTGTCCACTATGGGCCATATGTAATAAAGCACGCGGAGGTATAGCGTTTTAGTTGATCGAAAATTAACAAAATCGTAGACTTACAATCCCTAGAATACCATCAGTAGTTTACTACACACCTGTAATTCTAAACGATCGAATGTTCAAGAATTAACGGCATGTCCGGTCGTAAAATTGCACGAGTGACGATCGTACATTTGATGACCTGATCGTAACGATAACAACTAACCCGCGGTACGCTAAAAGTGAGACCCTGGGTTTGCAAATGTGGCCCTATGTCTCTAATCGTACTGTCATGTATTATTAATCGACCAAACTCTCTAAACCACCCAAACCCATAAATATTCATTTATACAGACCCTCCATAGGCCACTAAGGTGAACATGTATCTGATTGTTTGTGTGACCACTTGCTAATTCTTTTATTTAACTGCTGTGATAGTTGAATGTGGATTACTGTTTTATTTACCAACAACCAATTGCCAGGCTGGGGGGCAAAAGTTAAAAATCTGTGTAATGTCGAAAGTCTTTTTCTAGTACTGTATAAAATTACAGTGCTTCACAAGATCCAGTATTGTAGCATGCCTGAGGAAGAAGCTTTGGGAAAGCTTGCCATTTTCAATATTTTAGTTCCAATAAAAAGGTATTAATTTTTATATCCAAGACATTCTCACTTTCATTGATGGCTAAACACGTAACAATTGACTTATAATCACTATTACATAGGAAAGACGTGCTTTGGGGTAGGGTTTAATTATTTTTAAGAGGCATGTTCCACCCATTTTTTAAAACTTTTCTGTGTGGGTAGGGCTCCCTCCCCCAACCCCACACGCTAAAGTGGGGTATTGGAAGCAAAACCCCACCAATCATTACTGTACTTTGCCTCTTTCCCACCGACATACAGGTCACCGGCCCTCTGTTTGCATGAAACTCGCAGAGGTGGCCTGCCAGCTCTCTGCAATCCGTGACTGGGTTGAGATGAAAAGCGCAATCACGGATGCCGCTTCTGGCTGTACTGAAGGTACCTTGCTGGGCTCGGCTTGTATATTGTCCGTTAGAACTGTGAATTTATATCACTTAATACACTGTAAGGGGTTGTTGTATTATCTCTGGTATATTATATAAAGCAAGAATATCCTGCAAATAATATCCTTATAAATGATGCAATCTTTATATCTGTACTTTAATAATTTGTCTAAGTCCTCTGTGTCAAATTTATTGTAGATCGTTGTGTTTATAGGAAATAATTTACCTCTAATTAAATATAAAGATGTTACATTGGTATCCTATACCTCTTTGAGTGGCCTGCATACTGTTATTTCCTTGCTATGTCTTAGCCTGTGAGCAGCCCACCATGCCCATGAAAATCCTGCTCAGGGCACGGTGGTCCTATCTAATAAAAAATGAATTGTGGCACCTCTGATCTTAAAGGGGAACTGTGGTCTCCAAACCACCTCTCTATGTGTCCACAGCCCATATAATAAAGAAATGACCAGAAAGTTAATTGGTGGAGGTCTGACATTTGACATTTCTAATGCTTCTCCTGACATAGTGGCCAGGCCGGCCCCGACACAGCCCTCAGACATCCTCAGGTGGTTTTATGAGCAGACAGGAGTCCCTCCTACTCCTGCTGTGTGAAGGTCTGACTCGAGTTAGGTAAGGGAATCTACCCCTTCTTTCCACTATGTTTGAAAAACAGAATTTTTCAGGCAGCAGTTCTCACGCTCCTGCAAAGGCTGTTTCCACAGAGTTTCGAGGGAGGGTTCTGAGTTGAATGGTCACCCACGTAGGGTGCGGGGCTATGCATTAGCGATGGGTGGGGCTATGCCCCGCGAGGGGATGGGGCTTAAGGCACCACAGGTGGGGCGGGGGGGACTTAGGCACCACTGGTGTGCAGGGCTTATGCACTCCACGAGTGGGCGGCCGGCCAATGGGCTGCTGTGTAAGAGAATGGCCAAGGGTGGGGTTTCTACATTGATATGCCACAACCAGTTAAATATTACCTGATCCTGATTTGGTGAGGAAAAAGAATCTATATGCTAATGGAATTTGTTAGGGTGGATACATTCTCTTTAGAACCATACCTGTATCCACTGTCGTAAATGGAAGATAAAGCAACTGTATTCCCCAACTATTAAAAGGGAAATTTAGTTAAGGGTATTCTCCACCCCCAAATATTTTTTTTTGTTACTGTAGGGCATCCCCACACACTCCGCACTCTAACCACGTCAGGTTTATAACTTTCCCACCTTCGTTCCCTGCAATCTCTCGCCTCTATTATCTCTTCATTGCCAGGAAGAATTGCGGTGTCTGTGATTGGTGTTAGGAGTCTTTCCTGGCTTTTTGTTATTTTTTTAAAGTATAAACCTGGCGTTTAGTGGGGGGGGTGCCACTCACTAACAGAAAAGTTCCCCTAACCACTACAGAAAGTATAGGCACCAAATGATCTTAGAGGGGGGAGAGAAGGCTCCCTTACGCATACCAGGGTCTAGTGAGAGACCAAGGACGTACCAAGGACCGGATGACACACAGACAGGCAGCTTCTACTCTTCACATTTTTTGACTTCCACAGGCCTTCAGACACCATAAGTGATGAGGGAAAAAAACTATTTTCTTCAAGCCCATGGGTTAGATTTCTCCCTTACTTGCTAAGCCAGGGTTGGGGCTTAGTTCTCTCCGGTACGCAAATGGGAGGGGGGTTTCATTTAACCCTTGTCAGCTAACAGGGATTTGTTCTCTAGAAAAATATAAATTCGGCCCAAATTTCATGGTTCCCAAATTGTTGGACACCTGCACCTCTGATAACACACTGTTTAAGGGACATTCAATTCCAGAACTATTGCGATAACCTCAAACTGATTATTTACAATGCCATGTGTCCACTGGTAGTATACTGACTTGCTGATTTCTTTAAATGTTTTCCTTTTTTTTGTGGGGAGTAAACTTATAGACAAAACGGTGGTCACTTTCTGGGTTTTTGAAAAACTATATTAAGATCCCTTTACTTGATATACTGGGATCTTATAATGGATAAGCCATAAAAAAGATTGGCTGAAGATTCCTACATCTTTCTGATGTCCTGCATTGCTTTTGATATTGGGGTCATATTTAGTAAGGCCGCAGTATCCTTTTTTTTAGCGATACTGCAGTTTAACATTGGTATTAAAACGATTGTTAAAATGATTGTTAATTTCCAACGGTTAACGATCCGTAACTTTACATTGTATTGACATTTACAATAAGATATAAGTTGACCACCGATTCCGATCGTAAATCTAAATCACATGATTTTAGATCCCGCATAGAATACCATTGTGGTAGTTTACTAACGCATGATTATCTACACCGACGTTCGTTAGTATACTGAACGTTCAGTCGAAGTGCAATATAGTCATACAAAACTCACCTGTGTATCGCCAAAAAGCAGAGTAGAAAGCGGTACCGCGGGTCATATAAATATGCGAGGGTTCTTAATCTGTAAATAAAAAAAAATTTAATGAATTTGAAATCAGGTTTAGAAGTCAGTTGTGTTGTGTTTTTGGAGAAACTATTGTCTCCTAAATTCTTAACACCCTAGAGCGTGAGGAGATTGGGATCACTAGTCGCTAGTAAATGTAATGAAAAAGCAAAGCTGTTGCGCTTTCCATTCATTCAATGGAGACAAATGATGTGCAGCACGTAACGCCCTGTCCATTGATTGTTGTACTCTATCAGGAAAAGGAAATAAAATATCCTGTAGAGTGCTGAGACACAGCCTTAGACAAAAGTGAATGTGTTGCCTCTGCCTGACTACACTTTTATACTTCTAATTGTTTTAACGTCATTTTCTCAATACGTATTAATTATTCCTTTACAAAAAGTTCGTAGCCAATAAAGTCCTTTACTAGCTAGCTCACTTTGTTTTCATGGCTAGTTATTACCGGTATGTCTGCAATCCATTTTTAAATAAGAATATTATTGGGTATTCAATTTAGATATTTTATGATTTACGATAAAACAACTATGATAAAATAAACTATGATGATAGTTTATTTACATAGCATACTAGCTGAGCGTGCTAGAGTCCGATTGAGACAGGGGTAAACTTCTTTCCCGTCCTGAAAACTCTTTATTTAAGGACGGGAGTAAGAACCGCACTCTTTACTCCCGTCCTCAATAAAATGAACTTAAAAAAGGGATTTGTTACAATGTAAGATGCCCTTGAACGGTCATTTAGAACTACATTACCTGTGTGATTACAATGGTTGTCAGTAAAAGAGGTATAATAAAGCATTGGGTTCTCACTTTTGACCCTTCAGTATGTTCTTGAGACAACGTATTACAATATGGTAGTAAGGGTTTGGGGATGTGAGGCCTTTTGTGTCATTTGTACCAATTCTTTATATTTATTTTGGGGTAGGAGTAAAAAAACACCATATCAATTCTTTATATTCAAATAATTTAGGAATAGTAGACATTAATCCTTATCCTATAGATGCAACTTTTCAAAAAAGAAGATCCATTAGTAAAATATCCGGTGATCAAACACACAATATGCTATAATTTAAAGACACTTATAACCATTATGCCACATGGACTGGTTCGTTTATTATAGGGTGCTAAAAAGCTACTTAAGGGCAAGTGTAGTAACTACATAATAACTTTACAATAAAATCCTAATGACCTTAGACTTTCCATTCATCATTTGTTTGTTGTTTATAAAAAATGCTTCTGAATACGACTCCTGTTGGCAGGACCCAATAGAGACCAGTTATGGTCTGCCCCTTGCCCATAGCCTGGTGTTGATCAGTGCTCAGTACAGATCTGAGCGTGTTTGACCCATCCAACGCCAATCAGTAGAAAATTTACTGTTAGGAACATTCCAAGGTAGTGTGCATTTGGGAAGAAGAAGCAGGACCACTAATAGAACCTGAAATGTCGCTCACTAATGTCAACACAAGGAATAGCAAGGGGTATAAATTCAACTGATTTTACAAAATGGATATGAAGAAGAACTAGGTAATCCACAATCTTAACTAAGAATTTTAAAAATTAATATTTTCACACTGACTTTCCCTTGATTCATTTTACCAGCGCTCGTGTAGTTTTAAATGCATCCTCTATTAGATGTAACAATGACATAAAGGTATTTTGGCTGAACAAATTAGTGCGAACCCACCACCCCGCGTGTATATCGTAGTAAGCGTGGGGTTTACACTCTATTTTGCATGGCTAGCCATTTCAACAAAAAATGTGGATAATATCGTGGCTAACCTATTCAAATAGGGACTAATGTAAAAGATTGTGACAAAACTTAACCGCCTATGAATAGATCCGTACAGGGCCAATGCCAGGGGGAAAAGTACTTTAACCTGACGTGTATCACACGCTTCAAGTCTCACGAAGGAGATTAAAGCATTGGCAAATCTCGGCAGGTAGATGTTTACTACATTGCACCCCATCAGTATTGGCATCTAGATGTAACACCTTTTACATGTCCATGTTTGCTTTAGTCAAGGCACCCTTCTTGAGAAATAAAAAAAGACTGTTCAATCTGTGTTATTAGCATGTTATGTAATACCTGGATATCTGCATTGAAAAAAAGGTGTATCACCAACCCAAAAAAATATTTCTAGAAAAAACCCCAAAACACCAATAATGATCGTAATGTCTGAGGAATTAATATTTACTTTGAGGAACTAATATCTATGTAAGCCTTTAACAAATGGCATGATTTCATAGCAGGACAGAGGCAAAAGACAGGTAGATCGTAGCTAGGATTGCCTCAATGATTTTTATGTGTGAGGAAATAAATGGACACGTTCCCTTATGGTTGTTGGAACAATGTAGTAATAGATTCACACATCCCATAAAATGTTGTCACGGGGTAAAAGGTACGTAAATGTGTGGCCCTGATGCATTTACTCATTGATTATCATGGGCGATAATAGTCCATTATATACAAATTGATTGGCATTTTGAAGGGGCCAGTTTCAATATGATGCCTTGTGCCACACACCAATGTAATTCGGCTACAATCAAATATGTAAAAATTGAATGAGGCAAAGCCCCACTGATCGTAAAACCAACCCGATTCCATTGTAACATTAATTTAACCTGGTTAAATACAACGCAGTGATGCACACCAGAACAGTTGAATTGGATGCATTGTGTAAACAAAGCACAGATGCAAGGACATGGTGACACCTGTGATTCATTACCCGCGTCCGATAGTGGGGCCTATCCCAGAATTTCTACAAATATATTCTATGGGCTGAACACGTGCACATTCTAATAATTGCCATGTTACATCATGGTGTGTACGATGTGAACCTTTAGCAAAGAGAGCAAATCATTTCATTCACTGTGATGTGTAAAAATCCCAGTTTGTGAATCCAGAACAGACGGTCACTTTCCTGTAAGGCGATTCACACTGCCGCAGAACTGCAAAAAGGAAAGACTCGTATAACACTCCTCTCAGTTTTTTTACTTCACTCATTCTATTCGAGATCAGATAACAAATCCGACTGTTTCCCAATGTACTGTTTTTTAAAATACTTTCTAACTGCTACTCAGATTAGATCCCATACAAAGCACCAAAACACACGTATTCTTAAAATTTGTATTCTTAAAATAACTTGCATGCGTGGTTTTGGATATGAGTTCTGGTCATAACACCGTCAAAGGTCTAACTCGAAAGTGCTAAATGTCACAACAAACCACTATAAAGGAAATTCAATAATTTCTTATTCAATTAAAAATGTTGCTAATTTTGCCCAGCTAATCAGTATTTTTTTTTTTTATTTACTATTAAGCTAACATCTATTGGTTGGAGGCAAATTAGGCACATTTTAATGAAAGAGCTTGAAAAACCATGTACCTTTCAACCCCTCATTGAAAGGTACATCTGGCAGATCTGTTTGAATGTTAGCAAGATTTCCATGAGGGCGGTCCGGTCTCCATGACTCACACCCTGGGAGAACTTTAATAAAGTGTGTGGGTTGTAAACCAATTGCACTCTATATTGAAACATAGGGGACATGGGGACACAATTACGATATGTAGTCTATTGTCATATGAAATCTGCAAAAAAGTCAAACAATGAACTGTGTTCTGTGGTATTTTTAAATATAGAGGGGCCTAGTTCTAGAACTTGGGGGTTTGATAATAGGACAGTCACTTTGTTAAAGGGCTGTCCAAAATATATTTAACTCACTACTGTCCCCCACTATGTAGTTCCAAAATTCTTTAACCTTTCATCCCTGCCCTTATTAGAGATAGCCAGACCAACTTCCGAAAATTCTGAAATTGAAATCTGGAATGTGCCATTAAAGTTCAAGGTGGGGAAAAATTTTATAAATTTGCTTCTGCTAAAACAAGGGTTTTTAAATAGCAGTTGTAACTTACTGTAAATGGCTATGGGACCTGGAAATGGTCGCAGAACAAATCCCTGCGGGAAGAACAGCAAAAAAAGGAGAAAGTAGCCCAGCTCGACCCGGGACAACCCTTCCTGGGTCCTAAGAAGGACCCATTGTGGCCCTACAAGGGCCATTTGGGGCTTAAGGGGTCCCACAGCTCGAACTGTGGCCCCCCTCCCCGGCACTTAGGCGGGCACTTGTGCGCCTTGAAAGGGCCCTTGTGGCACGGACTAACTAACTATGCAGAGCTTTGAAAACTTCAAATGATGTGCAGTATTGAACGCAGGAACCGAGATAAGATTATCAAAATAGCAGCAGAATGGCAGATGAGATTTCAATGTTGATAAAGTAAGGTGATGCATTTGAGATTAATAATCCTGTGCCCTACACCATTACATAAATCTTGTGCTAAGTGCATCTGTAATGGAACATAGATTTGGGATTCTAGGTAGATAAAAAGACACTTGCAAGGTAGCCGGCTACAGCTAGCCAGGATATTGTCTTGTATAAAGAGGGGAATAGATTTCAAGAGCCGAAGAAAATATGATTCTCCTTTTTACAAAGGCACTGGTAAGGCCTCATGGGAATATGATGGTGCAGTTTTGGAATCCCTCTACAAAAGGGACATCTTGGAAATGGAAGCAGTTAAGAGAGGGAAAACTAATTAATAAGGGGAATGGGAGGGCGGGAAATGCAGGCAGAGTAGACAATTAGAGCGCTGTTTCATTGGAGAGCGACGTTGAGTGGGGACGGGAATGTAACCTTATAAAATAATATGAATGGGCCATACAATGAAACTTCTGGTGCATTGTTCACTAATAGGTCATATCAGAGGCCCGTGGAAATCATTGAAGGTTGGAAGAAAAGAAGTTTCATTTCAGGTTAGGAAAGGTTTCTGTACAGTGAGACTGGTTGAAAATGTGGAACGTTCTTCCAGCAGATGTGAGTAATGGGCAAGTTTCATTAAATAGACTTTGTAATAAAGGCCTGATACAAGTTTCTAAACTAAAAAATATTGAAGATTATGGGTATTAATACATTTGGGTTGTTAACAAGTGGTTATCCAGGGCTACTATGCCGTTTGGAAACGTCAGGAAGGAATTTTTACCCCTTTTTTGCTGGGTTTTTGCCTTCCTTGGCATCAAAAACTGTTAGGTGGTAGGGTTAAAAAATAAATAAAAAAAGAAAAGAGAGTGAATAGGTTGAGACTGATGGACGTGATGTTCTTATTCAACATCAATTACTGGGTTATTATGTCAACTATGACAAGTTGCTTTTGGGGTTCAGCGGGTCCTGAAGCTTGAACGGGACCCACTTCCTGGCACTTAGAAAGTGCCCTTGCGGCATGATAAGTACCTTGTTGGGGTCCTGCAGCCCGAAACCAGGACACCCATGCTCTTAGAAGAGCTCTTTGGGGGGGTCTTCGTTTTCCACGTGCGTCGGTGTTTGCTGGCATCTTGATCCGAAGCCTTTTTCGCTTTTACCGGACGAACATCAACGTTGTGGTGCTGGTGTTAAAGGTTGTCTTCTTTCTTCTGCAATCAATGTGATGACTTCTGAGCTCCACAGGGTTCTTGCAAATCTTTATAGGTTTGCTGAAAGACCAAATCCAATTGTGATGGTTAGTATTTCAATGTTCAATTACTATGATCCGTACATTAAGCGGGACACAATGGTCCTGCTCAGGACCAGGGAGGGGGTTCCAGTTGAGCGTGGGACCCCCGAAACGTCGGGTTGCGGAACTTCGGGACATTTGGAAATCCTCGAGGCATTACCGAACGTTTGAGGGCAAAAATAATTCAGAAAGAGGCAAATACGTGATTTGCAGACCCCGAAATCCACCGCGGATCCGCTGTTCGGAGGCGCGCGGAAACGGACTATATCCCTACAGATATAAGTGATTTAGGCAAGTGGCTCATACAAATTGAAAACACTCTGGATAAAGAACTAAGTAAACAGTTTCAGCCACTATGGGAACATTATTTAAAAACCCACAGTATCGCAAATTGAGAGTCTGTGGGTTATTGGAAATGTGCGGTCACGGAAATACTTTAGCGGATAACCTCAGTATCGCAAAACATAGGCATATACTGCAATGCTATTGTATAGGTGATCGTAAATCTACTGATAATGATTCTATTTTACGACCGCATTCATAGATTTACTATCACAAATTTATGATTGTGGCAATGGATCGTAAAGGTGGTTATACCAAAAAGCTTTATAATATGGCCCTATATAGAAAATAAACCCATATATTCAGATACCTATTTTTTCCTTTGGTATTTTAGTTAGACTTTCCTACCTTATTTTAGTATATTTTATGTTTAAAAAAAAGCCTTCTTACCAGTTAGGGAAAATTGCAAGGCAACAACGGCTGGGTCCCTGACAACGGCACTGCTAAAGCATGTAATGTTCTCCTCACTGTATTCACAGTTGAGTGAGGTGCAATTAAAGATGTTCCTGTTATTATTGTCCATCTATCTTTACCAGTCTCCAAACCAGTTTGATCTGTGATTGTGGGTATGCACTTTGGATCTCAGTGATGGTATAAGGGACCCCATTGCGGTTTGTCCCAAGTACTGGAGCAAAAACTGGGTCTCAATCCTTAACCATTATACACATGATTGCCTGACATGTCAATGCTGCCGAAATGATTGTTCTTGTGTTGTGTTAATTACGATGCTGACTACCCCCTACAGAATCAATGTTGATAATACGCGGACATTCATTGGTCCACAAGCTGATGCATAACAATGAGGATTGATTTTAATGAGTCGCCGTTTTTTGTTGTTTTTTGGCTATTAGTATTTGTATTATTTTATAAGAGGCCAAAACTGTCATGGAGACTATGTAATTTATATCCTGGAAAGATGGGGAAAAAGGATTGTGACCGTATTTAAAGATTGGAGAAACACATTCAGGAGATGTAAGGAAAAGTTCTTATAATAAAAATGCGGAATTTTGCTCAACCATCAGATGCTATTTACCATTTGAAAGCAAAACTTGATTGGTTGGGGCAAAATTAGCACCATTTTATGATAAGAATTTTTTGCATCTCCTGTTTAGTTCCCTCCACTTTAAGGTAAAAACTGCTTGGTCTAGAGAATTACCATTCCTTTTCATTTCCTATAATGATTTTGGATTGAAAAAAAACCGACATTAGTAACATGGACCATGGTTATGAACCACATTACTTACGCATTGTGTATTACAGTAATCGGAAATGTTATGATTTTTATTTAAAAAAGAATCTTAAGTTCGTGCACGAGTGAGGCCACAAATGAGAGGAATGGGCACATTCACACCGCAATCTGATTCTACCAAACCAACCTTGGTCATCCAAACCAAGAGCCCTCACCCAGATATTTGCTCTGTTCTTCTCTTAAGTTGCATGACATCAACAAAAGTGTGGTAATAATCAACAATTTGAATGATTTGATATAAGACAGCATCTGCTTTCAACTGCTCAAAGACCAATACAGCTAAAAGCAGCACGTATATTGCAGTAAGCATATTGGTTACTTATGACTTTTTGAATTTAAACTATTTAATGCGATAGATAAGTAACTAGAGAAGCCGACAAAAGCTGTAGTGGCAATGCCGTTCGCAGGGCATTCGTCATCCAGGCCCCACTGTGATCTGGAAACAATTTCCCTGGCAAAGGATTTGCCAATCTTGTGGGAGAGGAGCTGTAAACAGGAGGATAACACGGAGTAGGACAGAAACTTTTAAAGACCTTTAAAGACCTTTTAAAGGTTAGGGTATAGGAGGGTACTAGAACAAAAAAAAAACATTTTACATTTTTTAAAGCCTACTAAATATCTAGTGATACTTATATGATTTAAAGTGTACATATCCCATAATTTGTTGCCAATACTTCACGTTTTTGTGGTCACAGCCATCAATAGATAGACCGACAGAAGAAGACAGACTGATATGACTTAGATAGATAGATAGATAGATAGTAGATAGCTGATAGATAGATAGCTAGATAGTAGATAGATTAGATAGATAATAGATAGATAATAGGCAATTTGGATAAAAAAGAATGAAAAATTGTTACACAATAAGCCTATTCCCCCCTACCGCTTTTACTGGGAACAGAAAGATCTAGTTAATAGCGAGAGTACTGCATTTCTAGAACCATGAATAGGGGTAATATTATACAAATGCTTATTATAGTTTAAGACAAATTAAATCATTTACTTACTATATGGGATGGTTTTAAAAGAATTAAAGAGGCAACTGTGGTCCAATGACTTTAGATAAATGATAGGAATTGTCTCCTCAAGAGTTTTGCATTTATGTCCATTGTTTATTTTACATAGTTTTGAAGATATTTACATTTTTGTGTGTGATTATGCAGCAGCATCACCAGCGTCCCCTGCCTTCCTGCTTCCTGACCTCTAAACACTGTCAGCAATTGCCCTATTGTGTCCCCTTTGCAGCCCCTGGTTCCCTCCCACTCATTGGACCCCCATGGTCCCTCCAGTTGCAGGCCCCACTTGGCCCATCACTTACAGCCCCGTGTGGCCCTCATCGGTGTGCACTGTGGCCCCGACCGACCCGCGGGGATGCCATGGCCCGCACCTTGCGGGTGCCTAAACAAACCTAACAGCTTCATAGGGATCTGGGCAACTCTGACCACCCCCTCCCCCCGAAAACTCGTGGAAACAGCCTTTTCAGGCAGAGTGAGAAAACTATACCTTGAAAAAGGCTGTTTTCCTAGGCCAGAGACAGGGCTTTAGATTCCCTTACCTTCTCTGCAGCTCTGCAGGTCCTTCAACACAGCAGAGAGGGAGGGACTTCCTGTCTCCCCCAACATGAGGGAGTTCTTGAGGCTTGCCTGCCGGCCCGGCACTGTGCAGGAGAAGCCTTAGGAATGTAACATGTCAGCCGCCCCAACCATACTTATGGTCAAGTCATTCTTTATATCTGGATGTGGAGCACGTGAGAGGTGGTTGAGGCTCGATTTTTAAAGGTAAGAAATCAACTTAAACATAAGTCTCAATAGTGAGGTACAAAGCAAGTCCATTCGACGCTGCTTCCCCTATCCTATAGGAGGTGAAAGTGTTTTGTAAACCAGTTGGAACATTAGTTATTAATTTTGTTTCTTTTTCAACATTGGCAGGTTCAGCCTTACCAGTTGGTACATTTTACCTCTATGCTTTTCGTGGCTGGTGCCCACCACGCTGTGGTGGTGGAAGATACATTTAAGGGATACCATGAGGCCTGGTACCACGCACGCTGTGCCAATATAAGGGGTTTGTTTAAAATCGATATTGAATGCGTTTGAATGAAGTTTAATTTCTTCATTGCACTACTTGCACGAGTTTTGCAAGAGGAGACACCCACGCAAACCGGGCCCATTTATTTATAACGGTTTTGCACCGCTACTTTAGAGCTGCTAATTAGACTAGTGAATGGCTAGAGTTAAAGTGGGAACTCAGGCGCAAATCCATTTATAAATAGTGGGAGCCACATTTTGCCGCCATTGTGTCATTAAGGAAAAGCGGACATTGTCTTCTGCTATTATGCAGTAAAGAGTTCATGCTTAGTAAAACGGATATGACTGTCAGATACCGCCCCCGATGATCCTTACCCCTAGGGCCGGCTCTAGTGGCCTGCCTTTCTGGGAATCCGTTTCCAATGGGCAATTTGGATCATTTTTATTAACTCTACATGTTTGTGACTAATGTTTTTTTTCATACTGGTTAGAACCAAGGCTATTATAATACTCCATACGTAATGGAATAAAGTGATTGGAGGTGGGGCCCACTCTATATCAAGAAGTCGTTTAATATTAACTTTTTATTGTCATATTGCAGCCATGACAATGTTTCCGAAACGCGTGTTCCCTTTCTGTTTACACATACAATGTACACCATAAATA
>JAACNH010002369.1:0-41122 GCA_019447015.1 Hymenochirus boettgeri
AGATTCATTGAAGCTGTTGAGGGGTGACTACGTTGCCGTACGGCGGTGGTGTCGGAGCGGGATTATGACGCCAAGTGGGGTATGGGACACGCCCCCAGGCAGAAGCACGCCAGAAAGCATAATAGTGACGAGAGACCGCGAACCGCCAGCCACTAGGAGGAACCCTGGTTGCTGGTCAGGCGGAAGGAAGGTAAAACGGCGTGAGCCATAAAATTTTTGTGTTATATCGAAATTTGTTATTTGTCCTGATGAGCTACGGGCCAGTTGAGTGTAGATTCGGCGCATTAAATGACGACGCAACTAATATCAGCTAACCTTTTTCCTTCTAGCCGAGACGGCGGCAGACCACGTGTAAACATTATGGAGGCAGTCAGGGCTAAACGCGGAGTCGATACCACGCCAGCGAGTGCGTGAGCAAGAAAAAGTTTTCTATAACAGTCATTTAAAAGTTATGAACGTGCAACATGTATGAAACCATTGTGACTCTAACATACGGGATGATAATATAAGTGAATTTTGTACCATTGAGAAATTAAGATTAAAAGAGACTTACCTGTATTGGGGACATTGTCAGTTTTAAACGCTATCTTATAATGGGATAATCCCAAAGGCTTACGATGATGAACAAGAGACCGAGCTTTAATATATCAGAAGAGACATTTGTTGAACCGATCGGACCAATGTATATCAGAATGTGCAAATAGCTCCTGCGGACTAATCTGGAATATAAGGAAGATCAGATAAAAAAATCAGGGAAGAGAGGGAAACAATGCCCAAACGAATTAACAAGTGGGAAGTGGAGATTAACTTTTTAAAATTTGATGGATACCGCTTTAAAGGAAAAACTAGAAAAGAAGTGGAGCGTTGGAACAACAAAATTAGAAAACAAAAAAGTTTGCGAGAATAAAATGAATATGATAAGAATCGTGGTTTATGATCGTGGGTTTAATAGCATAGATCATCAAGGTGGGGATCAACAAAAATCAATGTGAAATATTCTAATTAAACGTGTTCTTTCAAAACGTAGGAGAGAATTCTCAGGATAGTGATTTCGGGTAGTGACCCCAGAACATCGGATGAAGACAGGAAACAGAGGAAGACGAAAAAGGAGAGAGCAATAGAAGCAATATTGTCATTAGGTCGGAGAAAGCGAGGATGATACTGCAAAAAACAAATGCCGTCAAAAAATACCAAACGTACCCGAGGAAGGAGAAAGAAAAGACATATCAGAAGAGGAGGAAGAAACCGAAAGAACCGACCAGAAAATAGGAAGGTCCCCTCTGAGGAGATGTGGGGGAAAGATACAAGACAAAGCGACGTGAATGAAATTAACATATCTAAAATAACCCTAAGTGAACCACAACTTAACAGTCCTCTCTAAAGGTTAACTTTCGTACCTAAGACCACTTTAACCTATTTAGAACGATTATTTATTATTGAGTTGAATGCTTTTTGTTAGAAGGTTGATCGTTAAGGAAACAGTTTTTTGATGAACAAATGAACAGCAAGGAAAAACGGGATACAGTATAGGGGTGATGCGGGTTTGACAACCGTATTTACGTTTGTTGAAGGCCTTTAAACATTACTTCAGGATTTTACAGGATATGGAGACCGATGACAATTGGAGGGATGGCCAAATTCTCAGAAAGAATAGTCAATTAAAGAAAAAATCGGATTTCTATCGGTTGAAGCCCAGAAGTTTAGAGAGGTTGACGAATTCCAACAATTGGTGGAAAAAGATCTGAAAGGTTTATACCAATGTGGGGCCATATCCATGATGCCAACTTAAACTACCAAGAGAGAAAGGACGTTTCGATTCTTTAGAAAATAATAGACACGGGATAGTCATAAAAAATGGATGACACAAAGGGAGCAGTTGTGTAATGGATATATAGAGGCTAGAGTCTGAGGCAAAACGGCCAATTGGACAATGAGAGATACATATGTTAAATTGACTAATACACACTACTAAAACATTATAACAGCACCTTAGAGATGGTGGAATCGTATCACAGTTGTAGGGGTTTGGCCGGAGATAGAAGAAGAGAAAGTTCAATGATAAATGAACTACCAGTGATACTAATTTTTTCACCATCTACCTAAGGTGCATAAAGATATGGTTGAACCCGGAGGGAGGGTAGGCACAATATAGCGAGCCTTAGGTGCAATGGGAGGTGTCTGGGGCCAACTTGTGGATTTTTTACTCCAACCCATTAGTAAACTCAACTAAAATCATATATTGAAGATACTAAGGATGTTTGTTGCTGTATTGATAAGATTAATGGATGTAGTAGAATGGAGGTAATTCGTTATTGTTGGACCTTGGCATATAAACTTCGTTTATTCTGTAATTGACCACAACAAAGTTGGATCTAGCAGCCCTATGAGTTCTTTTTGGAAAAAACATTCAGATTATGGACCAGAGTTAAGAGGTTCATTTGATGGGTTGATTTTTTTGTTGTCTCATAATACTTTGTTGGATGGGTCGTTTTACCTCCAAAGGTGTGGACGGCGATGGGCGTGGCCTTTCGCGACTGCCTTCGCAAACCTGTTTATGGGTTGGTGGGAGGATGCCACATCTTTGGAGGGGACAACCCATTATAGAAAATACATAAAATTGGTTATGGCCGTTACATGACGACCTTTCTTCATTGGAAGGAAAAGCGTGATGGATACAATGAAAGGACTTTCTCACATATGTAATAAGAATGAGTTTAAATTTAATATTTTACAGCGAATTTTGATCCTAGGGAGATATTTTATTTGGATTTAAGATCTGGATTGGGACTTGAAAACGGGCCAGATTATTAACTGATGTCTATAGGAAAGAAAGAGCAAAGAACACAATATTTACTGGCTGACAGTTGTCATCCAAGACAGACGATTAAGTAATACCTGATGGTCAATTATAAGATAACGACGGTAACTGTTCCAATGAGGAACTCTTTGTAAGAGTTACGATGAATTAAAAGAGAGAACTATTAGAGAAGGAAATTATTGACAAAAAATTAATAGAAAGGGCATCTAATAAAGCAAGATCAAGATCTAGGACAGCCAATTGTTGTATCAACAGAAAAAGAAGTAAGGGGGACAAAAAGGAAAAATCTACTGTGGTTACGGATACCATATGGAACAATGAGCAGATCAAACGCCATTATTACAGACATTTGCCAGTATGAAACGAGAACCTATTTTGAAACGAATATGAAAGATTGGAATCAGTTATTGTTCAAAGGAGAGATAAGACGATTGGAAACAGGTTCGCCAAGTCTTGTGAACGATAGTAGAATTAAGGGAAAAAAGATCGACCTGGTGAATACCAGGGAATTATAAATGTGGAAAGAATATTGTAAAGACGTGTCATAGATAGCAGGAGGGACAACATATCAATCTACAGCGATCTGGATAGATTATAGAATATCTGAATATGTTAACTGCGGATACATATAATGTAGTGTATATTTTAATTACATGTACACATTGTCCAAAACAATATGTAGGTAGGAACAACACGACCTTTAAAGGAAGAGTGAGGGAGCACCTTAATGCAATGGAAAAACAAGATAGAAAGTCCCCAATAGGAAAGCATTTTTTGGAATTGTAATGGAGGAAATTCTATCAATGTAAAGTACAAATATGAAGAAAAGTAATGTGTAGGTCTACGTGGAGGAGATCCAATCAAACTATTAGATTAAAAGGGCGGCGATGGATTTGGAATTAGAGACGAGGATACCAAGTGGCCTCAACTCAAAGTTTTATATAGCAGCATAGTATTCATAGTATTAATCATGATATGAATAATGGTAGCCGCTATAAGTGTACCATAATGTTAATGATCATTGGAATGATTGTATTTGTAATAAGATTCTGATTAATCAATTTTTGTAACACAGTAATATATGAAGTTTAACTGACAAAGTACAAATTAACAGGGGGAAAAAAGAGTAGGGGAAATTTAGAATGAATTAATTTGATTATAATACAATGATATATCCCTAAAATAGACCACTTAGAAATAGTCTTTGTAGTATGTTAAGGTTAATGATAAGTAAACGACGCGGGTTAATAGCAAGGAATGAAGAGAACATTGTGAATTGGATTATTAGCCTTTTTTAAGGTGGTGCCTTCTTGGCAAACTAGGGGTTCTTATGAGAAGGATGAAAATCGAAACGCGTAAGAGACTGTTCAGATTGTTTATATATGGCCTAATTGGAAATTTAAAAACATGCACTAACTAAATGGAACATTTTAATTGGAGCGGAGGCCCGGACTATTGATTCATTGAAGACTGTTGTGAGCGGTGTGCTACGTTGCCGTAAGGAGGTGGTGTTTTGTGGGTAAGGAGCCGGATTTTGAAAAGCTAAGTGGAGTTTGGGACAAGCCCCAGGCCAGAAGCACGCCCAGACAGCATAAAGTGCCGGACCGAGAGACCCAAGCACTAGGAAACCTGGTGCCTGGTCAGAGCGGATAGGAAGGTAAAAGCGGCTTGCGCCATCAAATTTGTGTTATACTTAAAAACAAATATGACGTGTGTAAAAAGCACTTGTTACTTGTAGAGCAGGGGTGTGGTAAGAGACAAAGGAAGAAAGGCATTTTTCCCCTTTTCTCTGATTTGGATGGGGGGGGTGTAGCTAATTGGTTTAAATGGCTGAGGGCGTTGGCTCTTTGGTTTTGAACATCATTAAGTCATTTCTCCAGAGCGATCAGCCTCTTGAGCGATTTATCCAAAGGGATTTCTGTTTAAAGGGGGGTTTGTGTTGTTTTTAAGGGGAGAGAGAGCGAGCGTTAAGAACAAAAGTGTTTATTAACTGTGGTTTGCAGCACTAGTAAATGCTATAACCTAGCACTATTTATTTCAAGGGAATGTGCCTGTGTACGTAATTAATCCCTGGTGTGCGTTTTTGTTTTTTTTTTTTTACTTACTTACGCCTGAATACGGTAGTTAGTAGGAATTGTGTTAAGTTAAACTCAAAAGCACTGGGTTACTAAAACAAATACTTGTGTTTAAAAAGCACTGTTACCTGGCGGGGGTGGTAAGAGAGAGCGTTAAGAAACAAAAAGCGTTTTTTGAACAAGAAAGGGTTTAAGAGTTAAAGAACAACACTGCTGATTTCTCTTGCCTGTGTTATTGCTGTGTATTGCTGTGTCTATGGTGTGTATTGCTATTTAGTATGGACAGTTTTTTGGGGCCACGCAGGTGCATCCTGCTGCCAGTATGGGATCTTGGAGCAGCTGCCCCAATGGACTATGCAGGGTCAGCTGGGAGTGGGTTGCCCATTTGGAACTGAGGTCCAGAATCAAAGGGGAGAAACTTGCAGCATTGCAGGGGACTTGGCAAATCGGGGGGGGGAAATGAAGGGTAATGGCAGGGCCAGGTAAACTGGGAGGGTGGAGATGAGGCGATAAGTGGAGAAGAAGGGAAGAAGATTTGTAAGGGTCACCAGGGGAAGGAAGTAGGGGACAGAAGGATAGGGATGGCTCGTCCCAGCTGGCGTACAACAGATTTGCCATTTAGGCGAAGATGTGGAGGCCGATGGCTAGGCAGCAGCATGTATGCCGAGCGGACCTTCCTGAGCACCCAAGGGACGGCCATCTCCAATACAAGGAGGAGAAACTGGGAGACGCGGGGTTCGGAAAGATAGCAGGTGGTAGTGGACCATTATTAGAAGGGTAGATGGAGTAATCTGTCGCCAAGACCTGAATGACCGAACAGAAGGTGTTTGTTGCTTAGCCTGGTGCTAGGGTTCGACATGTGGGTGGATCATGTAGACAGAGTATTGGGTGGGCTGGGAGTGACCTGGCGGTCTTAGTTCACGTTGGTGCCAAATGACAAGTTAGATGTGGATGGTGAGTCCTTAAAAATGATTTCCAAGAATAGGGCCAAGAAAGTTAAAAGCAAGGACCTGTCAAGGGTAGTGATTTTTTTTTTTTCAAGGGAAAAAAAAAAAAAAAACAAAAAATTTTACTACCACAGCCACGTGCTACGCTAGGGAAACACACTGGAGCTCAGGAGTATATATGCGTGGCTAAAAGAGTAGTGTTAAGGAATGGGGTGGGTTGGGTTTTTAGAGAACTGGGCTGATTTTTCTGTGTTTGCCTATAGGCTCTTAGTAGAGACGGATTGCACTCAATGTGATGGTGCCAGCTGTTTTGGGGAGAGGTGGCTAGGGGGTTTGGAGCGAGATTTAAATAGGTATGGGTGGTGGGGGTGGGAAGGTTGAACTCCACAGCGGGGTAGATAGAAAGTAGGGATTCAGGGGGTATTAACACACGGAGGGAGGGGAGAGGGGAGGGAGGGAGCCAGAGAGGATAAGGAGGCATTGTAACGACCATGTAGGGAAGAAATCAATGATAACTAAAATGTATGTTTAACAAATGCAGAAGTCTGGCTGGAAAAACACCGGCAACTTGAAATAATAGCTTTAAAGGATTTGTATAATGGTTTATAGCAGAACAGTGGCTTAATGATTCACACGACTGGCAGTAAAATGAAGGATGATCCATTATTTAGACATGACAGATGTTAATAGAGAAAGGGGGCGGAGTATGTATGTATGTATGTTATAAAAGGATTGAAGCCAAATTTAAAGATGGAATGAGGAAAGTGGCGGGAGTAAACGATACGGCCCAGAGAAACTAGGGGGGGGAACTGTGTACAGGAAGCAGAGAAGGGAGGTAAATTATTGTGGAGTGGTTATAAGCCGCCAAATGCCCGGGAAGAGGTGGAAATGAATCTCCTATGCAGTTGAGTTGGATGAAGGCTGCTGTTGGGGCAAGTTCTGTTATGGGGGATTTTAACTACCTGACATAATTGGAGTAAGGGAAACTGCCAGACACCTCAAAAGGTTATAAAGAATTTTCCTATATGAGCATTTCTTTCCAGATGTAGAAGTCTGGTGGGTGATATCTAATAACACTGAGCTCTTTGAGATGAGGGTAATGGGAAGCTTGGGAATAGTGCACCATGATATAGTGTATTTAATATAGTGGCCAAAACTAAAGTGCACTGGCTTACCAAAACTTTTACTGTTAGAAAGCTAATTTATGCTCTGTTAAAGGAATCGCTCTTGACCTCATAGACTGGGGTGGAATTGTTTCTAGGTAAAGATTACTGAGAAGATGTGGACCACTTTTAAAAGGGATATTAAAACTAGTACATTTCTAAATTGATACTTAGGTAACAGTGTAAAAAAATGAGGTCAAATCCGGGCATGGCTTAATGCTCCAGGTTATAAAAACGGGAAATGGAAAAAAAAAAAAAGAAAAGGCTTTTAAAATTTGCAAACAGAAGGACACAGACAGGCTACAGGGAGTCCAAAGCTTAATAAAGAGTGCACGAAAGCCATTAAACTAGCTAAAATGGGAAAAGAAACGGATTGCCGAAACAAAGCAAAGTCAACCAAAAGTTTTTAAATTATAAATGGTAAAAAAGATGAGACTGAAAGAACTGTGGGACCATTAAAAATGGAAGCTGAGGTGGTGTGCTAGAGGATTGCCGAAAAGAGGCAATCTGCTAAACCGGTTTTTTTACATCGGTTTTACTGTTGAGAATCCTGCCTTACAGTAGGCCTTGTAACTAATATCAGGGAAGAATAAGGGGGGGGGGTGGGAAAGAGTTTTCACATGGAGTAACAAAGGATATGGTTAACAGGAAACAATTAGACAAGTTATATCAATAAAGCCCCCAGGACCAGATGGGTTGCGATCCCGGATTTAAAAGAGCTTAGTTCAGTTCTATCTAGACCAATGTTTATATTTTTCAGATTCGCTTTTGTCATGGGGATGTGCCGCGGATTGGAAAAAAGCACCCAAGTAAAACAATATTCAAAAAAGGAGTGTTCACAGGCTGGATAACTATAGACTGTAGACCTAACATTAGTGGTACGGGAAGGTGCATGGAAACTGTGTAAGGGATCATACATGCTTGTCTCAGAGATGCTTTATTAGTATAGTAGCATGGATTATGCGAAATAGATCAGCCAGACAACTTTAATGTGTTTTTATGAGAAGTGAGTAAAAGTTAGATCGGCACAGCAGTGGAGTGGTATATTGGATTTTGCAAAAAGATCTCTGATACCAGTTGCCACATAGGCGGACTAAGTATAAACTGAGGACTGTTGGCCTGGTAGAGACTGGTTTGGACCCGAACCACAAAGAGTGGTGGTTAATGGAGCTACATCTATGTGGGCTCTAAAGTTCTAAGCGGAGTGCCTCAGGGTTCTGTATGGGGCCGCCTTCTGTGTAATCTGTTTATAAAGTGACTCGAAGGGGGACATTGAGAGCAAGGTTCCAGTGTTTGCCTAATGACACTAAAACTATGCCAGACGCTTTGGAAATTCCAATGATGTGCAAGTGCCTGCCCAAGCAGGCCTAGATAGATTATCCAAATGGGCCAGCAGAATGGAGATGAGATCAATGTGATAAAGTAAGGTGATGCGGGATTTGGGATTTAATAATCCTGCTGCAATAACCATAAATAACCGTTTGTTAAGAGATCTGTATGGAACAAGATTTGGGGGTTCTAGTAGATAACCAGACTTAGTATAGCAACACAATGCCAGTAGCAACGGCTAGAGCTAGCAGAAGATATTGTTTGTATAAAAAGGGGAATGAGATTCAAGAGAGAAAATATGTATTCGCCTCTTTTACAAGGCAACTGGTACGGCCTCATTGGAATATGCGGTCGCGTTTTGGAATCCCATATACAAAAGGGACATCTTGGAATTGAGCAGTTCACGAGAGGGCAATAATAAATTAATAAGGGTAAGGGGGGCTTGAATAGCAGGCAGATTAGACAGTTAGGGACTGTTACATGGAGGAGGCCGACGTTTGCGTGGGGACATGATAACTTATACAAAATATGTTAAATGGCCCATACAATGAAACTTCTCTGGTGCATGTTTACTAATAGGTTAAGATCAGAGGCTCGTGGACATCTTTAAGGTTGGAAGAAAAGAAGTTTCATCTTCAGGTTAGGAAGGGGTTTCTTACAGTGAGAACTGTGAAACTGGGAGAATCGTCTTCAGCAGACATGTGGTCAATGGCAAGTTCAATGGAAGAGTTTAAAAAAGGCCCTGGTAAGTTTCTAAAACTAAAAAATATTGAGGAATTCCTGGTATTAATGAATATAGATTACTGGATGATCAGGGATCCTTCCGATCATGACGTTGGAGCAGGAAGGAATTCCCCCCCCCCTTTTTAGCTGTTTTTTTTGCTCACTCTGGATCAAACTGTTAGGTAGGGTTAAAAAAAAAAAAAGGGCCGTGAATAGGTTGGACTGATGGAAGTATGTTTTATTTCAACCTTAATTACATGTATATATGTTTAAAATGTGCTAAATTTTTTTGCCTCAACCAATCAGCTCTTATTTAACATTTGAAGCTAAATTCATGATTGGTTTGCGGGCAAAATTAGCACACCCATTTAAACGATAAGAACTTATTGAATCTCCCTGTTAGTTTGCAAGAAACATGACTTACGTTTGAAGTTAATCAATTCACTATCCTATTGTGTGATTAGGGAGAGTCAGCTGCAAGGCGGATTAATCTACTGCAACCAAGATATGTATACAACAAAACCAGCTTTTAAGCATGGTTATTTTCTATACGAATTTCTATTGACACTAGAATGACTGCATTTAAATGATTTTCAGTGCAAAAAATATCTGTATCCTAAGCAGGAATACTGAGACGTTTTGGCAACACAGATTCTTTTCAGAAATAAACTTATAAAAAGAGAAACTGCACTGTTTGTTTAGTAAACTCTAATCCATGCCCAAAGAGGAATTGTAAGTCAGTTCACTTAATGTTTCCATTCTATTGAAGATCGGTTTTTTAAATTACTGATTTGGTCATATAGACATGGAATTGCAGGATACCTAATTTATTGGCCGAAGACCAAAGAGTACCCACAAGGCACTGGGGCCAGGTCTTCTCCAGAGCCCCTGTTGGTGGGGATGTTGCGTGTGAGCACCACCAGTTGCGTGCCCCAGAACAGCGAGCGATGCCGTCTGAAGAGCATAGGTACGCGGCGAGGATACCAAAGCTGGGCACAGGAACAATGACTAGAATGAGGCACAGGAATGAAGGACTGGAACGAGGCACAGGAACAAGGACTGGACGGAAAGAGGAACAGGTAAGATCGGGAAGCCAGTTGGAAAAAAAACATCCAGCACTGGTTCCCAGTACTTCCTGCCTTTTTAAAGGCTGGCACCACAATCCATGCACATCCGCATGCGCCCGTCTACGCATGGGCGACATGCAAAGACCCGTGGGCGTGCCTGGAGCTGATGGGTAGTAAACTCACAAGCAAAGGTTAGTTTAGGCGGAAAATAATTAAGGTTGAAGTACAAAGCCAACTAGTAGTAACTACTGTAAGTCAGATAGGAAAAGGTAATCCAAAGCTTCCAGTAAAGTACACTCAAAGCACACCTCCTTTGGCACGGCATTCCTCAGTACCTGAGGAAGGGAAGTATATCCCCCGAACGTTTTGTATTCTTTGCTGATAAAAAATTGAAAAATGAAATAGTGTGCTCCTCCAACTTTTTTTTCATTGCCAGGTCAGATAGGACTACTGATAAGTGAGTAGTATAACTGTTGTAGAACTTAAAGACCCTGATAGAGGTTTTACCTTTCTGCATTAAGTGGATAGTTAAGTGGAATAAAAAGCAAAAATACCCCCTTTCAGCTGTACCCATGGGTAGGACATAAAACGCAAGATCCTTATGGCTGGGGTATAGGGTACAAATTTGACAATTCACTCCGGACTGTCCACTGATTCTTTATGTGTACTGCAAATGGAGTATCTGCTTCTTGCAGAGTGCATCCCTCTCATTGGTTGGCTCATCCAACCAGACACCATTACAACCTAGGCGGATGGTGAGGGCAGCTGGAAGTGAATATGTAAACTAACAAGCTGTAAGGTAAAGCTGAATTCTTTGATGTGCCTGTTAAGTTATATTTCGTTGACTTTGTTGTATGCTAAAATCAACTACAAAGGGAAAGTTTAAGTAAAACTTTGAATCGGCTTAAATGTTTGATTTTGGAGGGAATGTTGTGTGTCTGTGCTGCACGTTTTAACTCAGTAGTTTTGCTATAGCAATGAAGTGGACACTGGTGTTTTTTTTTTTACTATAGTAGCCCCTAAGTATGGTGTCACAGGATGAAAGGGTAGGTCAGTAGATGTGTGTACCTGTTTCAGGTTGGAGTTAAAAAAACAAATCTTTTGATGATTGGTCCAAAAATGTTTTGACATAGTGAACTTTAAGTATGGCTGCCACAGCAATGGAAGGGTTGCTTAGAAGGCGTTGTAACACAAAAACTGAAATAGGAAGATAGACTTCCCAAGTATCCCCACAAGCATCTCTCACACTTAATATCCATAGCGATTTGAAAAAACGATTTATTGGCCCAGAATAAATATAACCCCCCCAAACAATAATTATACATATTCCCATCCCCCATAATACCACATTCCTACTAGAGATGGCCGAACTTTCGAAAAGTTCGGTCGCGTTTTCCAACTTTCGAACTATATGGAAAGTTCAAAAGTTCGAAAACGGACCCATTAAAGTCAATGGAGTCAATACTTCGAAAAGTTTCTAATGAAATACAATAAAAAATCAATGGTAACTTAATGTAAATGGCGTGGGACGGGAAATGGTCTGGGGAACATGTTCGAATACCAGTACATTCGAAAAATCAATTTTACTCTCACTCGCGCTTTTTCAAGCTCGTTCGCGCCTCCAGGTACATGTACCTTTTACGTATCGATGCCTGTGTATAGGCTTTAATGGACACTTTACTCGTAGATTCGATGTTCGCGCTAGATACCATGGACATTTTACTGTGGGATCGATAATATGATATAATAGATGTTAATATCGAAAAATATTGAAAATCGGGATATGTTCGAGAAGTCCGAATTCGTTCGAATCCGAATAGTTGGCTCGAACTCGAGTTAGTTCTGTCCATCTCTAATTCCTACCATATAGAACACTGGGTGTCCCCAGCTCACAAGTTAAAATAAGGTTCTACTATAGAGTGGTCTGCTGCGTATGTGCTAATTGAGTACGGTGGCTAAATGCTGTGGATCAAAAGTCACTATATGATGCGATTCCAAGTTCCTAGAACTTATGTGCAATACAAACAGCGTGAGAATCTACTGTATATTGTTGCACTCAATGCGATCTTGTCCAAGTGCCGAGCCTCGGAACAAAGCATTCCCTGCCTGATGGTATGCCTCCATCTCCGTCCGTGCTCCACCTGGTCACAGTGTTAGTTTCTATTCCTCAGTTCCAATCAATGCCGTCTCTCTCTGCCATACTCTAATACAGCCACAGCAAGTCGGCCCACGTGGACGACACACGTTTCACTCTGCTCCTAACTTCCGCACACAAGCTTCGTAAGGGTCTTGCGAGTTCCCAAACCAGACCTGTAAATATACTTATTCAACAAAGGGGACGGGGCAAATTCAAGGCACAAGTTAAAGACACAACACTATTATATATCATGTGAAAGGGTGAACACAGCATGACGTCTCCCTATAAACACATAACTGATATTTAACACAATTTCAGCCATTATTTCGGATTTGCAAATGTCCAAACAATATTTTATCCAGACACATAATAATCTCTTGGATATCACAAACCTTAATAGGGAATCAAGAGAGGGAATCATAAAAACAACTATAAATGTATGGTGTGTCATTCAAACCATTAGGGGTTTCCGTTTGCAGGTTAAAAATCCACCTATCTCCGCTGATGCAGTCAGGCTTCAATGTTCCCACCCTATGGCCTATGTAATTTGTGTGGTATTCCCATGAATGTAAATAAGACCTTATTTCTTTATGGGTTCTTACTGATATGTTTGGCAATTGCGCTCCTCTAGCTGGCGATCATTAGGGTTGTTGCATGCACATGTTCTGCAATCCGCATCTACTATTTCCTTCCTCGTTTGACCCCATATTCATTCCACAATTACACTGTAATAAATAAATAACCTGGGCACTCTGAATGTTATTAAGCTCTTCACTTTATATTGTTTTCCATTAGTTTCAAAGTTGTTGGTTTGTTCATCTACCCATCACATATGCATTTTCGCAGGACACTGTTTTCCTTTAATGATGAAATATTAAGCCAGCTTTGAATCTCCCCTTCCTTGGTTTTAGGTGGCCAGGGGATAATAGATCCCTGAGATTTTTCCCCTCTCCTAGCTGTCATCTGTGGGTATAGCCCTACTCGTGATTTTGATCTGCCTCATCTGTCAAGAGGAACATAACTTCTGTAAGATCCTCTAATTCATTTCCAATCTTTACTATATGTGGTTATAAATCCGATTGGCCCTCCATCAGTCTCTAACTTCTAGAGCTTTCATTTTTATACAGGAGCTCAGTCTGTTGTTTTGTGAGCTGTTTTAAATCCTTTTGTTACATCTTTTTCTTATAGCCTCTCACCGGCGAATCTCTGTTTATATCCTCTGCCTGTTCAGGAACTTATCTTCAGAGGAACAATTTCGTCTTATACGTTGAAATTGTCCCACTGGTATTAGCTGAATCAGATAGGAAGGTGGTGGCTAGATGCAAGTAAGTTTCGAGTTTACAGCGGTTGTTTTTTCGTATGTTTCCATCACACGGGTATCTTTCCTTGGTGATCAGTATATCCAGAAAGGTAAACCGAGTATCACTCATTGTTGCAGTGAGTTTGATAGTTTTATTGTTTAGATTTAATTAACCATAAAGTTTGAAGTAACACCTCAGAGCCATTCCATATCAAAGGATATCATCCACATATCAACATTCAAATCGCCTACGTTTTTTGACATCCCCAAGATCTCAATTATACTATTTACATCTGAATTCTCCCACATCCCCAGGTGGAGGCACGCATATGTGCCAATAAATCGCTTTTTTCAAATTCATTGGATATTAAGTATGAGAGTGCTTGTGGAGATACTTCGGAAGCTATCTTCCTATTCTAGTTTTTTGTGTTTATTGATTTTGATCCCCAAGCACCACCTGAAAGCCTTCAGGTAACACATAACCTAATTAATAAAAATGGTAGTGCATTCAATTCAGGTTAATTATTAGAAGCATGTGTACTTGTGTCAGGTTGGGGGGTAAAAAACATGGTATAATTAGTTTTTTTATTAAATTACCCTATAAGTATGGTTGCCACAGGAATGAAATGGTTTTAGAGTTGGTGTGTGCACCTGTGTTCTGGTTAGGGGGTAAAAAAAAACACCTTTTTGATGATTGGGTCAAATTTTTATATATATACTTACCCTTAAATATGTTTGGCACATGAATAAATGGTAGGTCAGTTGGTGTGTGTACCTTGGTCATTGTTGGAGGTAAAAAAACTAACTTTTTTGATGATTGGTCAAAAAAATTTTGACTATACTTACCCTTTAAATATGGCTGCAACAATGAATAAATGGGAAGGTCAGTTGATGTGTAAACAGCGTCAGGTTGGGGGGAAAAGACGATTTTTTAAAATATTGGTCGAAATTAGATTTTGACTATACTAAACATGTCTGCCACATGAATGAATGTATAGGTTAGTAAATTATTTTTTTGACTATAGTTACCCTTTAAATATAACAGCCACTTAAATGACAAGTAGGTCGTGAGTTGTTGTGTGTCAGGTTGGGGAGAGTAATGCCTTGACTGAAAGCAGCTTTCTAATGCTCCACTTTAAATTTAAAAGTGGCGAAATAGATACGGCACTTAGCGATGCCACCGAGGCCACTATTGGCATATAGCATCACTGGCATGTTTGCAAAGGTGCTCTTTGTCGGTGTCTATATAGATGGCCCAAAACTGTCAAGTTTCGTTCCCTTTTCGGATTTAAGACTTGGAAAATCATGAAAATCCAAAAACGGAACGGAACATATTTTTGAGATTTTACTGCCGATTTCGATAATTACGAACGTTCAAGGCTATTTTGGAAAAATAGCCTGATGTTCGATAATCCTTGAAAGTACGATCGGAAACTATTTTCCAGTTTTCGAGGATTATCGAACATTCAAGGATATTTTTGATAATCCTCGAACGTTCGTTAATTTTAGAAAATAAGCTCCAAAGTCCCAAAATCTGAAGGTCCGCTGGTTTTCGACGGAACATTCGGATTTTGAAACCAAGGTGCCCCATCTCTATATCTAGTCCTATAGTGTCTCTCAATGCATCGGCTGGATGTGTCTTTCTTTGCTGCACTGACAAAGTTTATTTGGAAACCATTGTATCTATGCCCTCAACATGTCCATTTCTTGCTCTTCAAAAGAGTATGAACAGCCATCCCAGTGCCTTTTTTTGATTAGGAGACACATTATGATGTAGTAAACTACCTTGTGTCTTGCTGCTATGCTCAGTCTTGCCTGGTGTATAACATTAGACTTGTAAGCTTGTGAAGGTTCATATTCATCCAGGTCATGATATTCTGTGTATTCAGCTAGTTCAACTGGACTTGAAGTTTAGTTCTTGAAGACGTTTTTCGCTAGTCATCCGACTGGCTTTCTCAATTCAGAATGACTTGTACAAGAATCTGTGGCAATTATGTACCCTGGAAAGTCCACAATTAGCATATCACAGTCAGGTATTAGGATCTTCTGAATGCAAGGCATGATTACGTGGCAAGACGGGTTATAGGAATGCCCAGTGTAGGTTTTAAAACAGCATGTACATGGCAGACAGTTGTGTGAACCCCCCCCATCTCTATTCGGCTTGGTTCTTTATTTCACATAAATGGCCTCCTTGACACCTCTCTTCAACCAGTCACGTTCCTTTGCCAATATGATAACATTATAATCTTCAAAGGTATGTCCGTTATCCTTAAGATGCAGGTACACGGCTGAGTCTGCTTAAATCAAGCAACAATCTGAGACAGCTATTGGTATCCTAAAGACCCAAGAGAAGCGACATCATATACGCAGTGCACTGCCAATGAAGAGTGCTCTGATTTGTATGTTGGGGGAGACCAAAGAGCAACTGCATCAATGTATGGCCCAGCACAGAAAGCCAACGTACTCGGTCAGGTCTCAGCCATATTACCTGCATCTTAAGATTACACAGCGTTTTCCCTTAATAGGGAACAAGTTAATAATGTTTCAACCTACATATGAAAATGATGATCATTAGCACCTGTTTGGAAATATTAGAAATACTCACTAAAACTAAATCTTGCAACATTTTCTGACTTTGTGCAAGAATAAGGAATAAAACAATGAGCATACAGAACGTATTAACGTATATATATGTTCTGCGGATAAAGAACCAAACTACCCACGAACATTATAATGTATTATGTCCTTTGACTTTCCCTTTAAGACAAAAAAAGCGGGTGCTAGGGGCGATCAGGGGGCACCATATCAAGTGCCTCCTAGCCCTCTAGATCCCCCATCGGTTTTTGTAATGCACTTTTGCATGCACCCCATTTGAGCTAGTGGTGTAACATCTCTGTCTGCACCCAACATATGGAATCCGTTGATTCAGGACATGTGGGGGAGATTGACATTAGTGCTTTTTTTTACTGTACAAGTGGGTTTAGGTAGGATGTTACTTTGAATCGTCATATTTTTTCAAAAAAACCTCCTAAAAGCACAAAGTATATGGAATACAGCTGGAATTCTTCATGTATGTATGAAAGCATGGAACGTTACATATGAAGGTGTGTAGTTTCCAAAAATATATAGTTTGTGGTTGGTATTTCCACGTTTTGGGTTGCTGTTCCCTTTGAAAAAGATAGGCTGTTCAAATTACAGAGCACTTTGATTTTTTTCTTGTAATTGCACTTGTGCATGCGTCCCATTTGAATAGTTGGGGGCCATATTCTGTGAGCACCCATACATATGGCATTACCTTTGCTTCATTACATGTGGGGAATTGACATTTACTGTTTTTTTTTTTATTTTACGTGAGTTTAGGTAGGATTTCAACCTTTCAATCTTCCTTATTTATTTTTTCACAAAATCTTCTAAAATGATATACTGTGTCATGAATTCTTCATGTAAGTTTGCAAGCATGGCACAGCTACATAGACTGAAGGTGTGTACATGCAAAAATATATAGTTTGGGGAGGCATATCCAAGTTTCTGGTCTGTTTCCTTTGAAAAACCTTGGGCTGTTCCAATTATAAAGCACTCGCATATGGCAATCACTTGATTCAGGACATGTGGTAGATTGACATTTAGTGGAGGTTTTTTTATTTGTCAAGTGGGTTTAGGTAGGATTTTAACCTTTGAATCATCTTTTTTATTTTTTCACAAAATCTTCTAAAAGCACAGAGTTATATCATCACTGCATATGGAATTCTTCATGTATGTTTAAGTCATGGCACCTTACATAGCTGAATGTGTGTAGATTGCAAAAATATATAGTTCTTGGGTGGGGCATATCCAAGTTTCGGGCTTGTTTCCTTGAAAAACCTTAGGCTTTTTAAATTACAGAGGACTTTGATTTTTTCAAAGGACATGTTGTTCAGGACATGTTGGAGTTGTCATTTATTAGGGGTTTTTATTTGTGGGGGTATATCCAAATTTGGGGTTGTTTCCTTTGAAAAGAGTAAGCTATTCAAATTACAGAGCACTAAGCTGTTCAAATTACAGATTTTTTTCTTGTAATTGCACTTGTGCATGCGTCCCATTTGTGTTAATTGGTGGCCATGTCTCTGCATGCACCCACGCATGGCATGACTGTTAGTATGTGGTTTGAAAACTGTCCAAAATACACAATATGTCAACAATGTCAAAAATTTATGGGAGATATGATAGAATTATAATATTGACTTTTGACAATTTGACTTAAATTTCTAAAATGCCAATAGTTTTGCAAATGATTCTGCATTGTTAGTTTTTATATAGAAAATTAATCTGCCGTGTGTAAAAAAATTTAAATTTTTTTTTTACTGTTTGCTGCTTAAATCGAATTTTTAGGATCAATAAATTTTATTGAGTTTTCAGTTTTTTCATTAACATTGTGAATCATAACAGTAAACAATAATAATATAAAGGGGAAATGATACAGGATTTATACATGGTGTATAAAAAACATAAGGTATGCAGGAATAGGGTACAGTTCATGAGTATATTATGATACATATATTAGGTTGTCTTTTCCACAGTAACATTCTCCCCTTGTTATTCCTTATTTATCTAGCTTCAACCCATTTATTTTGCTGGTTTTCTCCCCTAGATTTTCCTATATTTACCCGCCGTTTTAACGGGAGTGTGTCTATCAGGCTATACATATACGTCTAGTTGGGTTTTGCTGAGTCCTTATCATTTCCATATGGTTTTCCGATTTGTATTACCTAGATTTTCTCTATTAGGTTTCTCTGGTATTCCTGTCGATTCAAAGAGATGTTTCCATAGGTGTTGATTTATATAGTTGATAATTTACAACCTACAGTCGTTATCACATACACTTTTGTTTGTGTTTTTGAGTATTAAATACTTTAACCGTCTGCCCCCTTACTATATTCTTGGCTGTTCCCTCATCCAGTCTGGTAGGTGGGGAGGGTAATTGCTATAGACCCAAGCGGACCAGCATTTGTTGAAGGTTGGTATTGAATCTTTTAGCACATGAAATAGTCTCTCGTTAATGCACTATATCGTTTAACCTTTCTATGAATCTGTTGGTTGAGATATCTGTTGTCCCATTGTGCCCAATAAGGATTTTTGCGGCTAACATTGCGTATTGTACGAATTTATTACCGTTTTTGTTGAGGGTGTGCAACAGGTTTGCCTAGTAGGGCTAAATATATTTTCCCAGTATTGTGGCTTTGAGGCACAACCACCAAAATGGTACATATCACCTAGCTGGTTGCATCTCTAAAACATTGCGGGCTTATTGTTGGGTATATTTGTTTAGGAATGTTGGTACCCTATATGTGCGGTATAGTACCTAAGTGAGGTTCTCTCTCAGGGCGATATTTAAATGCCTGTGTTATTGTGCGAACGTGTTGTCCATTGGGATTCCTTCGGGCCTTTTGGAATAGTTTTTCCATTTTGTATACAGTTGAGTTTCTCGGTCGGGGGGGGGGCGCGGGAATAGTTTTGTATATTTTGGACAGATTGCCTTTACTTAAAGGGTTTTTGTAGCATAGTCTCTCGAAATCGGTCAGGCTATTTATAGGTCTGTTTTCGGTATGTCTTTGAAATGTAATGGTTATTTGGGTTAGTTGGAAGTTGCTCCTAGGGGGTGTTTTTTGTTTGTTCTGATGTGTTCTATTGTTAGTGGGGTTCCGAGTTGTAGAATTGGATTATTCGATGCGTTCCTATTTCTTTCCACCACTGTAGCCTATATTATTATATCCAGGTAAAAACAGGGGTGAATGTGTATTGTATCATCATTGATGGATTGTTTATAAGTTATATTGTGTTTGATTCTGTCCCATATTTTTAGTGATGTGATTGTTAATTTACTGGTTTCCGGTGGTAATTTTCTTTGTTGTGTCGATAGCGTTGGGGGTTATTAAATCTGTCTCTATTATTGTCCACTGTGCGTGTGGAGACCTGGTATGCCAGGAATGTTTATTGGGCCAATTGCGCCGCTAGGTAGTATTTTACCTATGGGACTCTAAGTCTCCTTGGTCGATTGTCTGATTAGAGGTTTTTGGCGATTCTCGGAGGTTTTTGTGACCATATGAGACTTAAATATTTATGTTTGAAGTGGTTTCAGTTTTTTGGGGGGATCAGATTGTTAGAGTTCTGAACAAATATAGTAATCGTGTGGTATGGATATTACTTTTGTATGTGTGTTCCTCCTAGCCATGAGATATTCAGTTTCTCCCATTTGCCTGATATTTTGTATGTTTTGTATATTTTGGGAAATTTGCTTGGTAAATATCATCCATATTGGCTGTCAGCATATTCCCAGGTATTGCAGGCCTGTTTCCTCCAATTGTTTGGAAGTTCAGGTGTGATCAGTTTTTTTGGGTGTGTCGTGAGGTTGATAGGGAGAAGTTCTGTTTTGTCTTGGTTTATTGTTAGACCTGAGATCGTTAGCGATTTCTTGTAAGCTGGAATATAAGGTTGGGAGGGACGTTAGTGAGTGGTGATGTTAATGTGAGGGCTATATCATCTGCGAAATACTTATGTATATTGTTTTTTTCTTTTATAATTACTCCTTATGGAAGTGTTGTTTCTAATGGCATTGGCTATGGGTTCCATTGCTAATATAAATAGTATGGGTGAGAGGGGGCATCCCTGTCTTGGGCCTCTTGGATTATAATGGGTCTGTGTGTTGTGTTGGTATGCGTAATGTTGCTGTGGGGTTGGAGTAGTAGACCTTGAGGATATTAAGAAGGGGGTGGGAAAGTTGTATTGTTTTAAAGTGGTTATTAGGTTTGCCAGCTGAGGCTGTCAAAAGCCTTTTCCATATCAAGGGATGCAATACATCCTGCTGTTTATTTGTGTTCATATAAGATATTATATTACATATTCGCCTTATGTTATCTCCTGCTTGTCTACCTGGGGTGAAGCCTACCTGGTCTTGGTGTATTATCTTGAGGTAGAATGAGTTGATTCTGTTTGTTAAAATTTTAGTGAGTATTTTCAGGTCCTGGTTTATCAAAGAGATAGGTCTGAGTTTTTAGGTTCTAATGGTGATTTACACTGGCTTCGGGATTGGGATAACTTGCTGTGTTCATATCGGGGGCATTTGTCTCCCTTCATAAAACGTTATACAGCTTTGTTAGGTGTGGGGTTAGTTGTGTGAGGAGTTTTTTGAAATATTCCTGAGAACCCAGTCGGGTTCCGCGTGTTATGTGGTTTTATTTGTTTGATAGATTGGGTAACTTCTTCAGGTGTGATTGGGTTAGCCATTTTGTTGCATTTCTAGGGGGAGTTTGTTGGTGGCATATGTTTTTGTAGGAAGGTTGTGATCTTTTGGTTTGTTTGTTGCTTTTGTTCATATAACTTGGAGTAGAATGAGTGAACGTTTTATAGATCAATACTGTGTCGTTTATGTTGAAATATTCAGTAATATTCTTTGATAAGTGTTCGACTAATCCTTTGTTGCTAATAGTGACTCGTTGGTTCTCATCTGTGTGTATGTATTTGGTTTGTTAGTGTTTAGCTGATTTTGACCACGTTGTGGTTTGACCAGACACATTGTCTATGGAGTGCGTTTCTGTGTTTCTAAGTCTAGTCTGACATAGCATTTATGCGGGGGTGAGAAGTATGTGTATTCCTTAGAGTTCAGGGTTTTTTCTCTCTCCAGAGGTCTTTCAGTTGCATCTGTTGTATTAAGTTTGATAATTTTTTTGTGTTTTTCTTGTTGAATTTCAGTTTATGTGTTTGATCTATCCAGTTAGGGTCTAGGGGTATATTGAGTCTCCCTGCTAGAGAGTGTTTGGAGTGGTGAGTTCTGGGAAATTAGAGATAGTTTCAATTATGAATTTGTTGTTGTTGTGTGTTTGGGGGTGATATATTTAGTAACACATACTCTACGGTGTGATAAGACATTTTACATTTTTTTTAGAGGTATCTACTTTGGATCTGCTATTGTGTTTTGTATTGTAATGTTTAATGAGTTATGGAAAAGAATGGTTACCCCATTCTTTTTTGAGGGTCCCATTGCTGAGATGAAGTGGGAGAGTAGTGTTTGTTTAAATATTTTGGGCTGATTTGTTGTAAAGTGTGTTCTTTGCCAAAAAATGATATGTGGTTTATGTATTTGGTAGTTTTTGAACGCTATGGATCTCTTCGCTGGGGAGTTTAGTCCTCTTACATTATGTGTTATGCATATTAGATTGTTGTATTCTGTTTGTTTATGTTGTTGTGTCTCTGGGGTCTGGGGTGTTTTGTTTGTTGTTTTTGGGTTGTGGTCATGTTGTAGGTTGTCAGATGTCTGGCTGTGGTTGTTGTGGAGTTAGAATGTGGATATCTTGTTTTTAGTTGGGTTGTTTCGTCATGACAGTCTTGGTCGTGGTTTAGAGTTTATTGGGACGTAGTAGAGGGGGGGGGCAGGGATGGAGGGAAACAAACAGGGTTGGGGGGTTTAAATAAACTTATGTTCCTAATCAATTCTTAACTTAAAACTTTAGGTTTGTACCTTGATCTTATAGATTTAAAACAGTTACTCGTTTCAGAGCATGCCTTCCTCTATTGGAGGATCGGGGAGACTCTTAAGTGGGGGTTTCTCGGTGTCCTCACCCGAACTTATTTATGGTTCATAAGTCTACCTCGGAGGGTCCCCTTGGTTTAAATTTACATTTTCCCTTTTTCTTTGTTTCACAACCATTATTGTATTTATATGAGAAACTTAGGGATCATTCTTTAACCATGTTAATGGTGCAGGCTGCGGGGAGAAAAAAAAAAAAAAAAAAGAAGACCTGTGGGTTGTGGGGATTTGTGTATTGTTCACATTTTCATATCAGTTGTTCTTTTGCAGCATATATAGAGTTCTATTAAGAGTGTGCAGTTTCCCCCCCCGGCTCAGCCTCAGTGTCACAGTTTGGGGGTTATTGAAATGATTGCCCCTCTACCTCCCCCATTAGGTTCGCATTGTAGTGTTGATGTGTGTCTGGGGTTGGTCCTGGGGTTGGGGCAGGGTCCCTTGGGTTGTCTATCTGTATCCGAGGCTGGCCGGTGTGGTTAGAGTCCGTGCACACTGCTTAAGCATATAGTTCGTGTGTTATCAGCATTAATTTTCCCTCCATAGTCACCTTTTTGTAACAAAAAAAAAAAAAAAGCCCCTTTAGGTTATGATTGTTCACATTTTCATAATAGTTGTTCTTTTGGCGCATATATAGGTTTTCTGTTGAGAGCGTGCATTTTCTCCCCCCCCCCGACTCAGTCCCAGTGTTGCAGGTTAGGTTATTATAGGTGATAGCCCGTTTCTGCCTCCCCATTGGGTTTCCGTAGTTGCTGTGGGTGTATGGTTGGTCCCAGGGTTTGGGGTAGGGTCGGGTCCCTGGGGTTTGTCTACTTATATCTGAGGCCAGTCGGTGTGGTTAGAGTCCGTGCACGCTGCTCAAACACAAATTGCCATGTTATCAGCCTTAATTTTCCTCAGTAGTTACATTTTTAATGGGTTTAAGACAACAACAACAAATTAGGAGGAGAGAGGGAGAAGAAAAAAAAAAAAATTCCACCTGTACAACATATATATATATATAATTAGACACCTAGAGGTTATGCAGATTTTGTACATCCCCTCTTTACCCTTCTCTTCTCCTGTAACTGTACAGGTTCTTACCCAAAGTGTGCATTTCCTCTCGTCCACCTCAGTTGTTTTGGTTGGGGTACTTTCCCTTTTCTTCCCCCCTTCCTCCCCAAAGATATCTGTCCTTCTTTTCCTTTGCTTAATCCACTTATATGATAGATATGGGTATGTTAGCTTAGGTTTAGGGTAGGGTCCCTGGGATTATCTAATTATATCCATAGCCGGTTTGGGGTGGCGAGAGTCCATGCACACTACTTTATACATATATTCAGCATTGTTCACATTATTTTCCCTTTTATGTTATGCTTTGTCTTTTCCCTCCGCGTTTCCCGTCTTGCCTCCCGCAACTGCTTCCTCCCTGAATTGGTCAATCCTCTCCCTGCAATTGTCCCATGCGTTTCCTCTCGGTGGCTTAGTTGGTTTGTATTGTCCTTCTGTGGACCCCCCCAATTATCTCTTATCGGTCTATAATGGTTAGTGTAGGGCTGCATGGGTTGGGGGGGTCCTGGTTTGCGTAATATTCCATATGGATTTTTATCTACTGCCGTTGGGTGGGGGTTGGATTTGGTCTATATCGATTGGGCTGATGGGGATAGTTCCATGGTATGGGTCTTTGCAGGGCCGTTTCCCTTTTCAGGTTTTTTGGGTATGTTTCCTTCCCTTTCTCTTCCTCCCCCCCCTCCCCTATGGTATTCCTTTTTTTCCCCCTCCCTCCCCCTAAATCGAATTTTTAAGGCTTTTGGAGATTCATTTTTAATTCTATCTGGCAATCTTAACTATACACATTACTGTTTGAATACATTTTAAATTTGTTGTTTGATAGTTTAGTTTTTTTACCCGTATAAGTAGGTCAAAGCACCTAAAGTAATGTCAGTGGCATGTCAGGGGTAAATCTAACAATCTTTTCAAAAAGAATCTTTTCAAAAGGACACAGAGTACATTGCTTTCATATTACCAAAGAAACTTTCAAATACTCAAATGACAAGTTAAACTAATGAAAATAAACATTTACAGTCAATGAAGACAATTTTAGCTAACTTTCTCATTAATGCTTACATGAGCTTAATATATTTTCTTGAAGTAACGTTAGGTCTTGATGAAATTAATATTCAAAGACGCTGTGTTTTCATTTCAGAGAAATTGATAGACATCTCATTTTTATGAATGTTTGTGTTCCTGGAAGTGAACCAAAAGCAATGATATTATTCCATACAGTCTGACTGTATTACATTATGATTGTCTATAACTTTCAACTTTCAGACACATGATCAGAAAATCACACCATTATAGAATCTTAAGAATATCGCTTTAATGATCTTAATAAGTAGGAACCTATAATGTATAAATAGAATGTGATTCATACAATGCTTTTTTGCAATATCTAATTTCTAATGCTATCACCTCCCTACTGGCCTAAATATGGACAGAACCTTAATGAATCCTTGTGGACAAAAACTATACATTGATTTAAATCAAACAAACCTTCCAATTAAAAACTGCCCCTTAGTAACTTAAGATGAGGTATAATTAAAAACTACCCTTCAGGTTATAAATAAATATGTTCTATAACAAACAAAGGAATATGTTTATATTAAAGAAAATTCACATCCTTGAATTGATGAAATATCCTCTGAGTACTGTAGGTTGCTTAGTCATTTATGACAAATTTACCATATAGTTAATCTTTTTAAAGAATCATTTTTAAAGTGATTGGGGTTAGAGGCAACCGTAGCCAATTAGGTCATCTGAAGTCATAGGCTAGACCACTTTGTAATCAAAGTCAATTTCTAATTATGATATAATGTTAATACTTTATTACGTATATATGAGCTATAATATGAGCAGTAGCAAATTTAACATCAACCATATTGGCGGTCATTCTTAAAACAAATACTAGCTCAACAGTATCCACTAATGACAGCCTTTATATGTCAAAGATTGATCATTTTGGCTTTGGATACACATAAAACATTCACTGATGTTTAGTATCTGTTTGAAACTTACACAGAGGTAATATTTCTCAGCAGGTTAATAATAGGACATATCAGTGACTTCAGAATGATAAAATTTCACTCAAAAAACTATTCTTTTTTATTATTTGAAGAACATGAGGTAAAGGAGCTATGTCTTAACCCTGTTTTTAATAATCTATCAGTAGCGGGAGCTCCCACACTGACTCCTCTGACATGAAAAGATAATCAATACACGTTCCCAAGCCCATACAATATCATATTATCTGCACACTGGCATACTTATAAACAAAGGGGTTTTAGTATACATTAGTTGATCACATGAATGAAAAACCTTCCAACCACGTCAAGGTAACCCCAGTATGGAAGGTCCTAACTTCAACCTTTGTACCTTCCAGACTGGGTTACCTTGACGTGGTTGGAATGTGATCACAGTAATGTATACTTAACCCCTTGTTTAATGTATGCCAGTGTGCAGATAATATGATATTGTATGGGGCTCAGTAATGTGCATTCTATGTTTGTATATGTTTGACCAGATCAGTAGCATGTGCAAAATCTAGTTATAATTTAGCCTAAGGAGTGCTTCCACAACCCTTCTATGTATGTATTTATTAGGAAGCATGGTCAAGCTTCCATGTGGTAATAGAACACCAAAACCCGCCCCTTTAATGGCAGGTCCTATGCCTTTAATATAAACCATGGATGGATCCTTCCTCATTTTAAAAAGCCAAAGTGCTGGGGGGAAGTGAGAAAGCCACTATATTGATCCAGTGCACAACTATGAGAAATGCTAAAGTTTTCTAACTGTAATTGAAGTAAAGAAATAAAAAGGTTAGGACTTCTAGAGACTTAGAACTCGGTATTCGCTGATGTGGTTGGAAGGCTTTTATCATATGATCACGTAGTAACGGATACTAAACCCTTGTTTATAATGTATGCCAGTGTGAGATAATATGTAGTATGGGGCCTAGGAATGAGCACTGATAATCTTTTCTTGTTTGTATAAATGACAAGTCAGTAGCACTTCCACAAAATGTAGTTATAATTTAGCCTAAGGAGTGCTTCCAAAACCTTCTATTGTATGGACTCCTCTGACATGGGTAAACTATACTATTGCGCACAGGCGCGGTCGGAACGTTCAGGTGACTCAGCGAGGGGAGCATTGGGTGAATGAATTACTTAAGCCTGATATAAAATTGTGTGGCGATTTGGATGCAGTAAGAATTTCACTGTTTAGCAGACTAAAACAACAAATAAACAAATATACATGAATTTATATTTCTGATAAAATTCTTCAGGGTTATACAATAAAAGTTCTTATCGTTAAAAATGGTGCTAATTTTGCCCCAACCAATCAGATGTTAGCTTTCAGATGTTAAATGATTTCTGACTGGTTTGGGAAAAATTAGCACAATTTTTAACAATAGGACCTTTTATTGAATCTCCCTGCTCATCGTTTAAAATGGTGCTAATTTTGCCCCAGCCAAACAAAACTTTTAGTGAATCTCTCCAGACTGTCTGCAAAACCATCACAAACCTGAAATTGAATTTGGTAGTGTTGCTTTAGAGTCATTTGCCCAAAATTTTAAGCTATTATAACTCCTTGTACCGTATATACTCGAGATAAACCGAGTTTTCAGGTTGAAAAATCAGCCTGAAACATCGGACTCGGTTTATACTCGAGTCAACCGCTTACCTGGGATTCCGGCAGCCGCGCGATCTTTTCTGCACTGGCGCGCCAGCCTGATGTCATGCCCGGCGCCAACGTGAGTCACACACCGGCGCGCCGGTACAGGAATGGGGACGCGGCTGCCGGAATGCCGATACCGTACCTGCCAGGAAGCCCTTGGATGGAGGAAGAGCCCACAGGAGAAGGGCCCACAGGAGAAGAGCCCACAGGGAGAAGAGTCGTCCACAGGGAGAAGAGTCACAGGGAGAAGAGTCCACAGGGGAAGAGTCCACAGGGAGAAGAGTCCAGGAGGTCCACAGGGGAAGAGCCCACAGGTACAAACTGAACTGAGTGGGAGGGGGGCATTCAAGATGTTTGGGAACTACAACTCCCAGCATGCTTTATTAGCTGGGAGTTGTAGTTTCCAAAACATCTTGAATGCCAAGTGAGGGTGGCATTCAAGATGGTGGAAACTACAACTCCAGCTAATAAAGCTGCTGGGAGTTGTAGTTTCCAAACATCTTGAATGCCACCCTCACTTGGCATTCAAGATGTTTGGAAACACAACCCCAGCATGCTTTATTAGCTGGGAGTTGTAGTTTCCAAACATCTTGAATGCCAAGTTTCTACCTCGGTTTATACTCGGGTCATAACTTTTATTAGGATTTTTAGCTGAAATTGGGTACCTGGTTATACTCGGGTCGGTTTATACTCGGGTCGGTTTATACTCGAGTATATACGGTAAGTTTGAATGCTGCCAAAAGAAAGATAAACATAAGCCTTATAAGACGCAATAAACCAACACTAAACGAAAAAAAATCTAAAAAAACATAACAACTATTTCAATATGAATAATTTAATGGGATGTCTGTTATATTTGGAGCTGCCATGAATTAAACATCCCCTTCCAACATGACAAATATGAAAGTTTCTAGCTTAAGAAGAAAACCAGGACAGCTAATTAGGTTGGATACTAGCTTTGTAACCATTCCAGAATCTAAAATATGGAAAAGTCATGGGTGGGGGAAAGGGACATCACATTTGCAATCACCAATCAGATGTCCCAACTTCCACAATTTAATGACCAACAGGGTATTTAATAAAAGTTTATCATTTAAAATGGTGCTAATTTGCCCTAACCAATCGGATTTTATTTAAAATTTGAAAGCCTTCATCTGATTGGTTGGGCAAAATAAGCCACATTTTAAACGATAAGTACTTTTATGAATCTCCCTTCGTGTTTTGGAATACAGAATTCCTGAAGGCAGAGATAGCAACCACTTGGTTATGAATTAAGTGTATGATGCCTAAAGGTGTCAAATGAGAACCAAATTAAGCATTTGAACGCTGAAGGTGTTTTTGTTTGACTTAATATGTAAGCTAAATTTTGAAAATTAAATCCAATTGCATTAAATGGTGGAGATTTAGTACTCATATATTGGTGTTACAAACATAAATAACCAGACATCATTATTAGAAAAAATGATGTAAAACTTGCTTAAATGAAAATATTATTCAGAGGGGCAGCTAAACAAGAACTGTACAGACAGGTTAAGCCATTGGTAGCTAGCTTATTATACAGGAGAATGAAGGTCAGAAACGTTAAAGGGAATCTATAGTGAAATGTATAAATTATTTGCTCCCATCCAGACATATAAAAGGTTATTGCATTCTGCCTTATTCTTACCTTCCTCTGTGGCTCTGTGTTTGCACACTGTCTGATTTCTGCAGAGCTCCCCACTCCCCCTCTCTCTCTGGTCACCCCCCCCCCCGTTCAAAAATTAAATTAAGCCTGTGAAACAAGCCACACATGGCATTAATCCTCCTACACATGACAAATCTCTCTAACCTTTGTAAACAAACAAAAAAAAACCTCGGTATGTAAGCCTGTAGAGGAAGTTTCTCCATTGTTCTAAAGATAGTGCTACACAAGGTGTGGGAGGGGGAGAAGGTTTTTTTTTTGGAAAGAACGAGTCCTGCCTTATCACTGCAGCCAGATCTTTGACAGGCAATACATTGGTGAAAGCTTGCAGAGGAGGGGGACTTTCCTCCCTTTACTTCTGTTTTTAACCCAGTATTTGCCAAGCATTTTAGTGAGCAGGAAGGAGTTATTGGGAGACTTGCTGTAAAACTTGTTTAAGCCTACACACTATACTGGCATGCTGTTAGGGGATTTTGATAGCTCAAGCAGGAGTGGTGTATTGAAATTTTCACTTCTTTAACTTATATACTCAGGACAGAGGAGAAATCTGAAGAAAATAAAGGTACTCGGGGTTGGGGGAATTATAGGACACACAGTGATTAATTCATGGCTGTGTTCCTGTGACACATTATAGGATCTAAGCTGTTATGCTTGTAAAACAGTTGTTTATTATACCTCTAGTTAAAACTGATTAGTGTGAAGTCATTTCCTGTTTAAATGCATTCTAGCCAGTTCCAGAGAAAGTGCTCAGATGTTTGGGAGGAAAGCTTTTTAAGTTTAAGGTCATTGACTGAAACCTTGCAGTATACATACCCTGGAGGATCAGACATTGTATTAGCCAAAAAAAAGGATTTTGAGAATAGTATGTAAGTTTCCTGATAGTGAGAGAGAAAATGAAATAAAGTTTGAAAATTTGCCGGATGACTTTTTTTAAAACTTGTTTTCCGTCATTTACTCTTGAAAAAGAAAAAACCCTCAGGCAAATTTGGGCATTTTATTATAAAACTAGATATACATAGTTACATTACATACATTACACATACGGTCTGAAAATCACAGGAAAGGTTGATCCTATTTATTATATCTATGTATTTTATTCCTCTCCATACCTACAGTACATAATCTGCCATGAAAAGTTGTAGGGAGTGCATGTCTTTAATTACATACATCTTAAACCTTTTTAAAGATAAAATCAATATGGTTCTTCTTGGGAAGAATAGATGCAGGAATTGGGAGTACAATTTTTTTTTTACCAATAAATGGATTAAGTATACTTCCTACATGGGCAGAGAGGAACCAGCAAGGTGGTAAATGGAAGTGAAGTGAGTAAAGTATTAAAAACCGAGCTGAGCAATGTGAAAGGAAGCATGAGGCAAAGTATAGTAAAACTGAACAACTGGTTACAAGTGGAGCTAAAACAAGGAGAGCCATTGAGGGAGATGCAAGAACTATAGAGATAGACAGAGGCATTTGGAGGTGAGTGAAACATTTAGCAGAAGAAAGATTATAGAACGACGCGTAAACCTAAAAAGTCATTTGCGAAATCAGAACCATTGCAGTACTGAGAACTGCAATTCCATGTACAAATTAGGTGTGTATAAAATCTACAACCTAAAAAAAGCAACAACAAGGAGCAGCAGTAATAATCATTAGCCTACTGTGGAATTAATGGGAGCTGGATGTACAAGTATAATATTCTGCTACTGTATAGACAAATTACTGTATATAAAGCAGCATGACTTCCACCTATGTACCAGATATTGGATTCTCCATGGTTTAGGTGTTATTTCTGTTTGACAGTCCCTGTTAGTCAGTTGTTATGCAGATGGGTAACGAGATACTCATGTTGCAATTTTAGAGTATTTGCTGGACACAGGTAGTAAAAAATCTTTCTGTGCAGGTTCCTTGATGGTCTGACTTGACCCTTTCCCTACATGTAGCCAAGATAGGAAACAGTAGCGATTATCTCATCAGCATGCAGGAACAATTTCCTGCTCCTTTATTGATTCTATTATTGATCCAGAGCCCAGAGGCAAACTACAGGGAAGCAGGGGAAGCAACCGCAGGGGGGCCCAGGCCCAGGAGCCAAGGGGCCCCATTTTCTTATTTTCCTATGGCAGATAGAAAACCACTGTGAAGACAGCACAGATAGGCTGACATAGGGGCCCAGGGATTTCAAGGTACGCCACTGCCAGAGCCTGAGATATTTACTTGCCTCCCCATGGTCCTTGAAACTCATTTACTTACCTCTCTCCTGGTATCTCTCTCTGATGCCAGCTTTCTTCTGGGTTGCAGCAATCAGTTAAGGTCATGCAGTGACTGCTGCCAAAAGCGCACTTCCTCCAAAGCTCCCTTAGAGACTATTGAGTTTACAGAGGAGATTAGGACCAGAATACCAGCACTGTAGAGGTAAGTAAGGAGAGAAGATAGTAAATGGAACTTCATGGACCGCAGGGAGGTATAGAATTTACTGCTGCATGTCCACCTTTTTTCAAGTTTTTTATATATTGTAGGTATTGGTCCCCCAACCTCAACCGCCATAATAGAAACTTGAGAAAGTCCCCCGATAGTTACTTACCTTACCTCTATCCCCGTCGCACTGTCCCGGCCCTCTGCTTGAGGAACTGCAAGCAGGGGGCGGGACGGCAGCCACATCCCTGATTGGCTGAGAGGCAGCAATCAGGGACACGGCTGCCAGCTGCTCAGAATGCCGGAGGAGGAGCTAAGGTAGTAAGTAACTATCGGGGGACTTTCTCAAAATTCTATTATGGCAGTTGTGGCTGGGGGACCAATACCTAGAAATTACCAAGGGTTTGGAGCTAGGGGAGGAGGAGGTGGGGGAGGACTCTCCTGCGCATGCCTCAAACCATGACGAGGTTGAGGCTGAGACAGGCACAGGATGAGTACTGACAGCTACTACACTGCTGCATGTGAAGGTTCTCATTCATCCAGGTCATGGTATATCTGTTGTATTCAAATAGATCAACTGGACTTGAAGTTTAGTTCTTGAAGACGTTTCGCTAGTCATCGGACTGGCTTTCTCAATTCAGAATGACTTGTACAAGAATCTGTGGCAATTATGTACCCTGGAAAATCCCAATTAGCATATCACAGCCAGGTGTTAAAGGCGGGATTTCATAGTGGCTAAGAGGTGTCAAGGAATGCCCAGGGTAATGTGTCAAATTTTTAACCTGGGTAGCTAATAGTGCCCTTTATTACAGAAGAAGTTTGGAATATTAAGTCTGGATTAGCACTACGGGAGTCCTGTTTCAACGCTATATGCGAGAGAAGGAATAACAGATTAACAGGCTCCCTGGGAACCTCCGTAGTAATTACTCTATATCACTTTATTCACTGAACAGAATGGAAAAGTATTAAGGCAGATATCAACTTTGACCAGTACTTGAAATCTGCCAGCCAGGAGTGAGCGTTGCAGAACCAGAAACTGATACATTGTATGTGGAGTGTATTACAGTATTACAGTTTCCTGACAAGGGTTTCCTTTTTGTTTACACCTTTTTCATTGTCACTTTTTATCATACTGTTCTCTCTTTACTTCCCCCTCACTTCCTACCTTCCTGGTTACTTCCTGGTTACATGGCTCCTCCCCCTTACTTCCTAACTTTCTGGTTATGTTAACCATGGCCCTGGGCCATCTAGAAGGCAGGCTTTTAGCACTCACCTTGCTGTGTGATATCTAAGGGAGGGCAGAATGGCTATAAGTGTGAGTAAGCAATTTCAGCTGCTGGAAGTGTGGACATGTATGGGGATTATGTGTTTTTTTTATCTTTTTGTCCTTTATTCCATGTTTCTTGAGTAGTTCTAGCATTCTAATGTGCCTATATCTGTCTGTGTATAAAGTGGAAAGTGTTTGAGATTTATAACACTTTAAACAACTCTGATGAATCAGCCAATTATATTTCAGATTTACTCAGTTGCATTTGCCAGATGGGATAAATATTTGCAAGGAATGCTAATGAATGTATGCTGATATCCATATGGGCTAAATGAACCAGTCCTGATGTTATGTGGCAAAGTCTAAACACAAATAGGAAAATAAATAGGAAAATCTGGACTTGAAATAGGGTGTGATTGAATTTTGCTCTATTTGCCCTTCTTTCTTTTTCTACCTATTTTCATTGTCCATATTTTTATTTTTCTTCTTTGTTTTTTATTTTGTCTCCATCGGCATAGATATAACAAATTTAGGGTCCCAAAGGATTCAGAAGGTAGTCAAGCGGACTACGGTGTAGTTAAAAGGTTTTACTCTTATAGAAGTAGATTATTTAAATCACATAGTGGCCATAGCCGCATGAAGACACATATTCCTATGCGTTTCGTGGAATTTTGAGACTTCTTCAGGGCTCCTTGTTTCTTGTTTGAATTTTGCTTACTTTCCTTCTTTCTTTTTCTCCCTATTTTTCATTTTCTCCATATTTTTTATTTTTTCTTTTTGTTTTTTCTTTTTTTTCTACAGAAACCTTATTTTCATCCAATTATATTCTTCATTTTCTCCCTTGTGCTCATATTTCCAGGTTCCCCCAGTTGTGCACATTCTTTGTTTTTTAATTAAAACCCTTTCCTTCAAACAACCACTGAATCTCGTGCACTGAACATACGTTTTTAATGCAGCCTCAGACCATTTGTTGTAAGCATAGAGACAGTAGTGATATAGAGTAACTAAGCATGGGTGAACTAAGACCACACACAGAAAAGTAGGTGGAATGGTGAGAAACTAAGTGACACAAAATAGATTCTTTAAACTAAAAGGGCGAAAAGAATCAGTTTTTAAAACTTGCCCTTGGCTTAGATTACAGCGCTAATTTAACTATGGTTAATTTATATCAAGCTTTGCTTTTAGACCTGCATGAATGCACATACATTCTCTAAAAGACATATGAAGCATGGTAGCTCTATAGCAGGGCAGGGATTTATCCTTCTGTTAATAATAACATTTATATTAATAGAGCATGTTGCTTTTATTTAAAGCTGGGCATAGAATTTCATGATACAGTGATACTGCCCTGTAGGCTGATATATGTTTGAAGAATGCTACTCTGTTTTATGTTCCAGATTTATAGACAATGACTCTATTACAGTTTTACATGGAGAATTTAGTTTATGTCTGTGGATTTTCTAATATCCATTTCCACTATTACTTGTCGACCAATAATATTATTTGAATGCAAGTACAGAAACAGCAATGCATCCACCAAGAATTAGAAAATGTTTTGTTGAGAAGCAGGCACCTCAAGAAGTAAGATCACAAGAGTGCATCACCCATGACCAAAAATCAAATGTGTGTGCATGTGCCTGGTTCATGCTGAAAAGCAAAGGTCTATATTCAAAGGTATCTAAATGTTAAATCTACTACACAATTTTCTATCCGAATCTTCTAATAAACAAAACAGGCTTTATTCACCATAGATGTATGGTATGTCTGTGATCTTATATGCTGTTTTAGGGCACAATTTAACGTCAGCTATGAGCTACTATAATGCTGCTCATGTCCGAAAAGCCAAGCAGTCGCTGTTGAATAGTTTGAGGCAGCTGCGTAAGTGTCTCTTGCAAACTCACGCCGCCGCCAAAAGCAATGAGTTTTAAGTCACACTAACTACTGTAATTGGGATTTCTGTGAATTCCCCTAAGTGTAGTTTATTAAAATTCACACAGGTCGTTTTAAATTTTTCTTGCATTTTTGAAAAATGTGTGTGAAAGGACAAAGCCAGTTACCAAAAATTAGCTGGACATGGCGTATTGCTTACTGCCCTACCAACTATTCCTTCAGCTTGGCATGGCATATTGCTTATGCTCAACAAACTATTCCATCAGCTGGGCATGGGGTATTGCGTACTACTCTACAAATTATTCCATTAGCTGGGCATAGAGTACTGGCTAATGCACTACTAACTATTCCATGCTGGGATGGGGTATTGCGTACTACTCAAAAATTATTTCATCAGCTGGGCATGGTATATTCCTTACTGCTCTACAAATTATTCCATTAGCTGGGCATAGCGTACTGGCTACTGCACTACTAACAATTCCATTAGTTGGGCATAGCGTACTGGCTACTGCACTACTAACTATTCCATCAGCTGGGCTTGGGGTATTGTCTACTGCACTACTAACTATTCCATCAGCTGGGTATGGTGTATTGGTACTATTCAAAAATTTTTCATCAGCTGGGCATGGTATATTGCTTACTGCTCTACAAATTATTCACATGCGGCATGTGTATTGGCTACTGCACTACTAACTATTCCATCAGCTGGGATGGCATTTTGCGTACTGCTCTACAAACTATTTCATCAGCTTGGCATAGCATATAGTGTACTGCTCTCACACTATTCCATCATCTGGGAATGGCATATTGCGTACTGCTCTACAAACTATTCCATTGGCTGAGCATGGCATATTGTTACTGCTCTACAAACTATTATTTGCTGGGCATTGCATAATGTCTACTGCACTCTTAATTTTCCATCAGCTGGGTATGGTGTTTTGCATTCTGTTCTACAAACTATTTCACAGCTGGATATGGCATATTGTTTATGCTCTACAATTTATTCCATCAGCTGGGCATGGTGTATTGCGTACTGCTTTACAAACAATTCCATCAGCTGGGCATGAGTATTGCTTACTGCTCTACAAACTATTCCATCAGCTGAGCATGGCATATTGCTTACTATCAAAAAAATTTCCATCAGCTGGGCATGGGTTGTGTACTGCTCACAAACTATTTCATCAGCTGGGCATAGGGTATTGTCTACTGCACTACTAACTATTCCATCGCTGGGCATGGCATATTGTCTACTGCACTACAAACTATTCCATCAGCTGGGCATGAGTATGCTTAGCTTTACAAACTATTCCATCAGCTGGGTATGGCATTGTCTACTACTCAAAAAATATTCCATCGCTGGCATGGATTGCGTACTACTCAAAACATTATTCCATCTGCTGGGCATGGCATATTGCTTACTACTCAAAACATTATCCATCTCTGCTGGGCATGGATTGCATACTGCTCTACAAACTATTTCATCAGCTGGGCATGGCATATTGTGTACTGTTCTTCAAAATATTCCATCAACTGGGCATGGCATATTGCGTACTGTTCTACAAACTATTCCATCAACGGGCATGGTGTATTGCGTACTTCTCTACAAACTATTCCATTTGCTGGGCATGATGTATTGTCTACTGCACTACTAATTATTCCATCAGCTGGGCATGGTTTATTGCGTACTGCTCAAAAAATTATTCCATCAGCTGGGCATGGCGTATTGCGTACTGCTTTACAACTATTTCATCAGCTGGGCATGATGTATTGCTTACTGCTCTACAAACTATTCCATCAGCTGGGTATGGCATATTGTCTACTACTCTATAAACTATTCCATCAGCTGGGCATGGTGTATTGCGTACTGCCTACAAAATATCATCAGCTGGTCATGGCGTATTCGTACTGCTCTACAAACTTTCCATCAACTGGTCATGGCATTTGCGTACTGCTCTACAAACCTTCCACAACTGGGCATGGCATATTGTGTACTGCTCTACAAACAATTCCATCAACTGGGCATGGTGTATTGCGTACTTCTCTACAAAACTATTCCATTGGCTGGGCATGGTGTAGTGTCTACTGCACTACTTTATTCCATCAGCTGGGCATGTTTTATTGCGTATGCTCAAAAAATTATTCCATCAGCTGGGCATGGGTATTGCGTACTGCTTTACAAACAATTCCATCAGTGCGGCATGGCATTTTACATACTGCTCTACAAACTATTTCATCAGCTGGGCATAGCATATTGGCTACTGCTTTACAAACTATTTCATCAGCTGGGCATGATGTATTGCTTACTGCTCTACAAACTATTCCATCAGCTGGGTATGGCATATTGTCTACTACTCTACAAACCATTCTATCAGCTGGGCATGGTGTATTTCGTACTGTTCTACAAACTATTCCATCAGCTGGGCATGGTGTATTTCGTACTGTTTACAAACTATCTTCATAGCTGGCGGCATGATGTATTGCTTACTGCTCTACAAACTATTCCATCAGCTGGGTATGGCATATTGTCTACTACTCTATAAACTATTATCAGCTGGGCATGGTGTATTGCGTAATGCTCTACACAAATATTCCATCAGCTGGTCATGGCGTATTTCGTACTGCTTTACAAACTATTCCTAACTGGTCATGGCATATTGCGTACTGCTCTACAAAACTATTCCATCAACTGGCATGGCATATTGTGTAATGCTCTACAAACAATTCCATCAACTGGGCATGGTGTATTGCGTACTTCTCTACAAACTATCCATTGGCTGGGCATGGTGTAGTGTCTACTGCACTACTAATTATTCCATCAGCTGGGCATGTTTTATTGCGTACTGCTCAAAAAATTATTCCATCAGCTGGGCATGGGTTATTGCGTACTGCTTTACAAACAATTCCATCAGCTGGGCATGGCATTTTACATACTGCTCTACAAACTATTTCATCAGCGGGCATAGCTATTGTGTTTTATTGCGTACTGCTCAAAAAATTATTCCATCAGCTGGGCATGGTGTATTGCGTACTGCTTTACAAACATACACCATGCCCAGATGATGGATAGTTTGTAGAACAGTACACCATGCCCAGCTGATGGAAAGTTTGTAGAACAGTACGAATACAACCATGCCCAGTGAAGAATGGTTGTAGAGTAGTAGCAAATATGCCATACCCAGCTGATGGAATAGTTTGTAGAGCAGTAAGCAATACATCATGCCCAGCTGATGAATAGTTTGTAAAGCAGTACGCAATATGCTATGCCCAGCTGATGAAATAGTTTGTAGAGCAGTATGTAAAATGCCATGCCCAGCTGATGGAATTGTTTGTAAAGCAGTACGCATACCCATGCCCAGCTGATGGAATAATTTTTGAGCAGTACGCAATAAAACATGCCCAGCTGATGGAATAATTAGTAGTGCAGTAGACACTACACCATGCCCAGCCAATGGAATAGTTTGTAGAGAAGTACGCAATACACCATGCCCAGTTGATGGAATTTTGTAGAGCAGTACACAATATGCCATGCCCAGTTGATGGAATAGTTTGTAGAGCAGTACGCAATATGCCATGACCAGTTGATGGAATGTTTGTAGAGCAGTACGAAATACGCCATGACCAGCTGATGGAATATTTTGTAGAGCAGTACGCAATACACCATGCCCAGCTGAGGAATAGTTTATAGAGTAGTAGACAATATGCCATACCCAGCTGATGGAATAGTTGTAGAGCAGTAAGCAATACATCATGCCCAGCTGATGGAATAGTTTGTAGAACAGTACGAAATACAACATGCCCAGCTGATGGAATAGTTTGTAGAACAGTACGAAATACACATGCCACAGCTGATAGAATGGTTTGTAGAGTAGTAGACAATATGCCATACCCAGCTGATGGAATAGTTTGTAGAGCAGTAAGCAATACATCATGCCCAGCTGATGAAATAGTTTGTAAAGCAGTACGCAATATGCTATGCCCAGCTGATGAAATAGTTTGTAGAGCAGTATGTAAAATGCCATGCCCAGCTGATGGAATTGTTTGTAAAGCAGTACGCAATACGCCATGCCCAGCTGATGGAATAATTTTTTGAGCAGTACGCAATAAAACATGCCCAGCTGATGGAATAATTAGTAGTGCAGTAGACACTACACCATGCCCAGCCAATGGAATAGTTTGTAGAGAAGTACGCAATACACCATGCCCAGTTGATGGAATTGTTTGTAGAGCAGTACACAATATGCCATGCCCAGTTGATGGAATAGTTTGTAGAGCAGTACGCAATATGCCATGACCAGTTGATGGAATAGTTTGTAGAGCAGTACGAAATACGCCATGACCAGCTGATGGAATATTTTGTAGAGCAGTACGCAATACACCATGCCCAGCTGATGGAATAGTTTATAGAGTAGTAGACAATATGCCATACCCAGCTGATGGAATAGTTTGTAGAGCAGTAAGCAATACATCATGCCCAGCTGATGAAATAGTTTGTAAAGCAGTACGCAATACGCCATGCCCAGCTGATGGAATAATTTTTTGAGCAGTACGCAATAAACCATGCCCAGCTGATGGAATAATTAGTAGTGCAGTAGACAATACATCATGCCCAGCAAATGGAATAGTTTGTAGAGAAGACGCAATACACCATGCCAGTTGATGGAATAGTTTGTAGAACAGTACGCAATATGCCATGCCCAGTTGATGGAATATTTGAAGAACAGTACACAATATGCCATGCCCAGCTGTAGAAATAGTTTGTAGAGCAGTATGCAATATGCCATGCAGCAGATGGAATAATGTTTTGAGTAGTAAGCAATATGCCATGCCCAGCAGATGGAATAATGTTTTGAGTAGTACGCAAATGCCATGCCCAGCGATGGAAAATGTTTTGAGTAGTAGACAATATCCATACCCAGCTGATGGAATAGTTTGTAAAGCAGTAAGCAATAAATCATGCCCAGCTGATGGAATAGTTGTGTGCAGTAGACAATATGCCATGCCCAGCTGATGGAATAGTTAGTAGTGCAGTAGACAATACACTATGCCAGCTGATGAAATAGTTTGTAGAGCAGTACACAATACGCCAGCCCAGCTGATGGAATATTTTTTTGAATAGTAAGCAATATGCCATGCTCAGCTGATGGAATAGTGTAGAGCAGTAAGCAATACATCATGCCCAGCTGATGGAATTGTTTGTAAAGCAGTACGCAATACACCATGCCCAGCGATGGAATAAATTGTAGAGCAGTAAACAATATGCCATATCCAGCTGATGAAATATGTGTAGAACAGTATGCAAAACACCATACCCAGCTGATGGAATAATTAAGAGTGCAGTAGACATTATGCAATGCCAGCAAATAGATAGTTTGTAGAGCAGTAATCAATATGCCATGCTCAGCCAATGGAATAGTTTGTAGAGCAGTACGCAATAGCCATTCCCAGATGAGGAATAGTGTGAAGAGCAGTACACTATATGCTATGCCAAGCTGATGAAATAGTTTGTAGAGCAGTACGCAAAATGCATGCCCAGTGATGGAATAGTTAGTAGTGCAGTAGCCAATACACTATGCCCAGCTAATGGAATAATTTGTAGAGCAGTAAGCAATACCATGCCCAGCTGATGAAATAATTTTGAATAGTACGCAATACACCTACCCAGCTGATGGAATAGTTAGTAGTGCAGTAGACAATACCCCAAGCCCAGCTGATGGAATAGTTAGTAGTGCAGTAGCCAGTACGCTATGCCCAACTAATGGAATTGTTAGTAGTGCAGTAGCCAGTACGCTATGCCCAGCTAATGGAATAATTTGTTGAGCAGTAAGGAATATACCATGCCAGCTGATGAAATAATTTTTGAGTAGTACGCAATACCCATGCCCAGCTGATGGAATAGTTAGTAGTGCAGTAGCCAGTACTCTATGCCCAGCTAATGGAATAATTTGTAGAGTAGTACGCAATACCCCATGCCCAGCTGATGGAATAGTTTGTTGAGCAGTAAGCAATATGCCATGCCAGCTGAAGGAATAGTTGGTAGGGCAGTAGCAATACGCCATGTCCAGCTAATTTTTGGTAACTGGCTTTGTCCTGTTCACACACATTTTTCAAAAATGCAAGAAAAATTTAAAACGACCTGTGTGAATTTTAATAAACTACACTTAGGGGAATTCACAGAGAATCCAATTACAGTAGTTAGTGTGACTTTAACTCATTGCTTTTGGCGGCTGCGTGAGTTTTGCAAGAGACACTTACGCAGCTGCCTCAAACTATTCAACAGCGACTGCTTGGCTTTTCGGACATGAGCAGCATTATAGTAGCTCATAGCTGACGTTAAATTTGCTAAAACATGCATAAAGATCACAGACATACCACATCTATGGTGAATAAAAGCCTGTTTTGTTATTAGAAGATTCGGATAGAGAAAGTGTGTGTAGTAGATTTAGACATTAGATACCTTTGAATATAGACGCTTTGCTTTTCAGCATGAACCAGGCACATGCACACACATTTGATTTTTGTTCATGGGTGATGCACTCTTGTGATCTTACTCTTGAGGTGCCTGCTTCTCAACAAAAAAATTTTCTAATTCTTGGTGGATGCATGCTGTTTCTGTACTTGCATTCAAATAATATTATTGGTCAGACAGAGTAATAGTGATGAATGGAATTAGAAAATCCAGCAGACATAAAACTAAATTCTCCATGTAAAAGTAATAGAGTCATTGTCTATAAATCGGAACTATAAAACAGAGTAGCATTCTTCCAAACATATCAGCTACCAGGGCAGTATTCACTGTATCATGAAATTCTATGCAGTTTAAATAAAAGCAACAGTGCTCTATTAATATAAATGTTATTATTAACAGAAGGATAAATCCCTGCCCTGCTATAGAGCTACCATGCTTCATATGTCTTTTAGAGAATGTATGTGCATTCATGCAGGTCTAAAAGCAAAGCTTGATATAAAATTAACCATAGTTAAAGTAGCGCTGTAAATCTAAGCCGAAGGGCAAGTTTAAAAACTGATTCTTTTCGCCCTGTTAGTTAAAG